>JANHFX010016401.1:0-30722 GCA_027560015.1 Chloroceryle amazona
GTTGCAGCTTGAACCCATTCCCTCTGGTTCTGTCACTAATGACCTGGGAGAAGAGACCAGCACCAACCTCTCTACAACGTCCTCTCAGGGAGCTGTTGACCTATCAGGGAAACACAGCCCTGCTGAATGGACATTTTTAGTAAAATTTACAGAATATCCTTTCTGGCACATTGCAGTAATTTCTGAATTTAGTTTTAATTTTCCCATGACTTCCTTACTTGTAAAAAATTCTTCCAATTTCGATATACACTGAGTGTTTACTTCAGAGAACTATAAAGCTGTTGTTACAATAGCTTTACAAGTTTCCAGAATAGTTTCTCCTTGTTCAACTCCTATGCAGATGTGCTGGCTCTTAAAGCAGAGAGGCACTGCAGCTGTACAGTAGTTAATTCCCTCTCACTTTACCACTGTCAGTAAAACACATTTGGGAGCTGTCAGCTGGAACTGGTGGGGTTTTGTGAAGACATTTTTGTGCGGAGCGTTGGGAACGTGTTGTTCCCCAGCTGCAGGATCTCTTTCTGCACCCCAGCAATAACCAATCCCTTCTGCATTTTGCTGCGCAGTAGAGTTCTGGATCATCCCATAAATCTGCAGGCAGCATTGCAGGAGTTCACAAGGAAATACGTCAGGTGTCTTCTGGCATTTGTTCCTGCAACAACTAAATATTGTCCTGTTGCGTAGCGTGAGGATGAAGTAAAAACACACACTCCAGCTTGCCAGTCTGGGGCTTTGTTGCTCATAAGGCCGAGTGCTTGACAGGATGCTGTGCCAGTGCCAGAGAGGAGCACCAGGATGGAGAACTCTGTTCCTGAGCAGATGTGCAGGACAAGTTGCCAGAGGGTAGACACCTGAGTTTTACAGGCCAGCAATGGTCAATTGCTCGCTGTTTTATCAAGCAGGCAGAAAAGATGTTGACATGCATCCCATGTTAAGCAAATAGAACGACAAAACTTGGAGCATCTCTATGAAAATGTAATCGTCTTGCCTGTCCTGCGTAGGGTATTAACACCCACACCCTTGATTTGCAATCTGTGTGTTCTCAGATCTCACAGCCTTTAACCTTGTTAGCCAGGTACTGGGCTGGCATCTTCAAAATCCACTGACGAGCAGTTTTCCTGGTTCACCAGCTGTAGTTCCAAATAGCTGGAGGACACGGCCACAGAAGTAGTTTATTCAGATTAATTGTTCTCGTAGTCAAATTCCTGTGCAAGGGAGCCAAACTCTCCATCGCATTACCCAACTCAGCATCCTCTTCTCTCCATCGTGGAAGGAGTTTACAGAAAGTCATGGGCTAGGTGTGCATAGAACCTGGGACAGACCTTCCCCACTGGCCCTCAGAGGTGTGCCCGGGGCAGCACAGGGAGTCTTGCAGGGTTGTGATGCTACTGGAAGCAGCAAGCTGTTTCAAAATGCCCTTTTCAAACCATTGCCTTCCCAATTGCTTACGGCTACGATGTGTGTCTTCTCATTAGAGACTCATTTGACTGTATTTAGTCCTGATTTATTATGCCAATGCTATAAGCAGATTGCTTGTAAAAAACCAAATACATTTAGCCTGCAGACTGTACTTTGTTACTGTAGCAATTTCAGGAGCTACTGAAAAAAATCAGGTCGATTTGCAGTAATTTAGAAGCCTATTTCTCATCAGAGTGGGGATGGCAATCGTGGGCATCTGGAGTTTGTGTGTGAACGTTTATTTCAATACTTGCTGCAGTTTTCTTTGGGGTTTCCTTTGTTTAAAACAAGGGTTACATGGCCCTTAGAGTTCCTTTCCTCGTTAGGTGGTTCTATTTTAATGTAGCATTGTATTTCTTAAGAGAGTGCCACTGGGATGCAAAACAGAATTGCTTTGCAATTAGCAGGAAAAAGATGGTTTTTGCAACACTGTTTATTCTCAGCTAACTATAAATTAAGGCCTTAAGGTAACAGGGGCAACAGATCCTGGAGTTTTTTTCACTGCTTCGTTGCCTGTGGCTCTTGCAGTGAACTAAATTTACACTGAAATTGTAAGAATTAAGTTTTCACCCGAGCTGGAGTTGTACTTTGCAGTCATACTTTAGTGATCATTTTAACAGATTAAGAGCTGAATACTTTTGGTTTTCTACACCTTTTCCTGTGCTATTTTCCATACGCATACACCGTGCTCTGCTGCAGCTTTGTAATGGTTTCATTTGGAACACTGCTGTATGATTCTGTGATTCTCTATTTCCCATTAGCATTCTGTGGCTTAAATTTTCCTAAATGTAACCTTTAAGCATAAATAATCACGAGTGGATTTTTATTTTATCATCATCATAAATCACACTCGTAATTTATTTCAGTATCTTGATAATCCATTCAAATATGCGAGGTTTTAAAATGTACTTCTCTTTCAAAAGGATTTTTCCATGACATGAACTGATGCTCTTCTAGAACCGGGTCTTACAAAAGAAGCTTATTTAATGCAAAGCCAAGGGAAATAGGAATTGGTACAAGGTTTTTTTCACGGAGTTGTCAAATATTTCAAGTTCTACATTCAGTCTTTGGGAAAGTTTAATTGTTGGGTTATGAAGTTAAAGATACTCAGTTAGTATCCATATGTTTGGTTTCCAAGAGCAGTCAAGCAAAATTCCTTTTCAAAATGCGAATCAGGCCAGTGGAAGCGCGCGGCATACTGCTGAATCACTGTCCCTGAACACTGAGAAGGAATCCTGCATGTGCTTCACTTCTCCACTCAGAAGCGTTCTGTGGTATGGCTCTGAAACTGGAAATCACAAGGAGTGGGCACAAAGTGATGAGAGTAATACACAGTTTAAAATGCTGGTTATGCTGCCGTGGGGATACACTGCTTTTCTCTGAGGACAGACGTTTTAAGGGGATGGTAATCTCTCTTTTTTGAGAATTTGCAATTAAAAAAGCAGCACTGTGTTACTGATGTTCTTCCTTTGTACTTCTACCAGAGTCAGCTTTGCAGGAGTCCATACTCAGTTCAGTGGTTTTAGAATAGCTCCGAGGCTGCGGTTTACAGTACACAGTGAAAGGTGTTTGTATCTTAATAAGAACAATACATTCTCGAGAGATCTTCTGTTGTTTCTTCTAGCAGAGGACTAACACTTATCTCTGTTTTCTTTTTTTGTTTGATTTTTTTCCTCCCCACGAGTGAGGACATTTTCATATCTAGACTGACTAGAGCTGTCATTCTGACCTTATCAAAAGAACAACTGACAAAGTAGATCGCGTTCAGTGGTTTGCATTTCCAAAGGTACTGCTTAATACAACCAAGCGAGGGATGAAAACATGTCAGGACTGTCCAGTAAAGTTTTCTGGGAAGTCTTTCCGTGGACTGGAACTCCAGTCTTTATTTAACTAGTTACACTGAGTACTTCAGGTCCCTGTGTTTTGTTGATGTTGTCACGGAAGTCTCATTGCTGTGGAGTAGAATTAAATAAAAAGCTGTCTTGGTTGCATAAATTAGTCATTCTGCAAGCCTTTAATTATTTAGTAAATGAACTGTGCCCAACTTTCAAGAAATACCAGCTGGCAGTGAGATAGTTTCTCCACAGACCTTTTTCCCACAAGATCTTTGCTGTGGATTTAGGCTGCAGTAAACTCACGGTATCTGGGCTGGCTCCAACAACCTGCTTGCCCTGCCGTGTTCTTTCCTACATCATCTGCAGTTGTGTGTGCGCCTTCCATGTGTGTAACGAGAGCTGCCAGCCTGCTAATTACATTTTTCAGTTGGTAGATCCCATCAGTTTCCATCGTGGCAGTGTTACAAACAGGAATACAGATGTGTTCAGCTGTGAACATTGTGCTGTAGATTCCCTCCCTGTCTTTTTTAGCTTTATGTCTTGGTTAGCACCACGCGTATGCTGCTTTTCCTCTACTTGTTAAATGCACACCATTTTTTTCTTCTTTTGCTGAGTAAGAGCCTTTCAGCTTCCTTGAGTTCCCAATAAGCTTTTCTCTGGCTAATAGTACCATTAATGCCTGAAACAGGGCTCTATCTTTGAAGGCTGAAACCATCATGAAGGGAGCAAGGGAAGCTCAAGCTCCAGACATTTCTGTAGCTTTTAATGGAAATGTGATGAGATTTCTTCCAACTGGACATTTTTAGTCCGAGTGCTTCCCCATCTGAACTGCTAATGTAGGCTGCATGGAAATCAGTGTCATGCCTGAGAAACAACAGCTTTTTGCTCCTGTAGCTCACTCAGCTGGCCACACGTGGGTTTCAGGAGCAAAATACTCAGGAAATGCTTCCACCTCATCGCAATTTTCCTTGTTAGGGATTTAAGCCCCAGACTGAACCCCAGGGCTTCAGCCTGACCTCCTCTCAGGCTGTACCCAACAGAAGAGCATCACTGGAAGGAAGCACTCAGTGTAGCTTTTGGTCCCACTGGTGCAGCAGGGAGGAAAAATAGGGTGGTGTAGTGCTGCTTGCTTCCAGTTTTGATCTGGAATCCCCTCCTGACTTCACACCCCATCCTGTCAGTCTCCCTGAAAAAGTGAGAAAGGGGAGGTCCTGACCTCCTGTCACTCAACCAGCCCTGCAGTCAAACTGTCAGAGCTCCTGAGAATCAATGTCTCTGAGAACACAGCAGTAAGGCTGTCTGTATAAATAAAAATTGCTTTGTATGGCAGTGTTGCTTACAAGCTCACAAATTGGACTCTTAATCTTTGTATTTATTTCTTTTGGATATCCATAGCTGAAGTTGGGATTTATTAAAGGTCTCTCTTGCTATGTGCTGCTTCCCCACACTCTCCAAAGTCAAGGGACCATTGTTAAATTACTGCTTTTGGTTAAAAGGCAAACGATTATTTATTACTAGATAATTTATTCCTTTTCCGTGATTGCACGTGGATGCATTTCTCTTCTTACTGAAGCCCCACCTAGCAATGAGAAGGACGCTTATTCAAGAGATACCCCCTTGGCATGTATTTTTCTGCTTGGAATTTGATCAAATGATCAAGGAAGGATTTTGAAGGTGTTTCTACAGCTCGTTATGAATTCTGTGCCATGCAAAGTCTCCACTATTTTTGTCTCAGAAGTACATGTCTCGTATAAAATTCCCTTTTGGCAAGGAAAAGAGATGATAGGATTCCACAAATCCCGATTCTTTTCCTTGTGGCTGTGTCCCAGTTGAAGCGTTAGGTTTTCCTTGGAGATCTTGCACAACCAGGAACATGATTCTTTCAGCAGGGTGTGGTGCCCATCACCTTCCTGTTTAAAGTGGTTAATTCTCTGGAGAAGCTAAAGGATGTGCTGTTCAGCATGGCAGGACTAATCCAAGGAGACATGAAAGGGAAGAACGAGACCCCTGCGTTTGGAAGCATGGAAGTGTAGAGGCTGGTGCAGTGAGATTTGGTTAATGAGTTCCAGGTTTATTTTTATTTTAAAAAAGCAGACACTTTATGATTTCAAAACCATATAACATATGTTATATATTTTTGACAATCTCTAGCAGTTTGATAATCTCTAGTCCCCACAATGGAATACTCCTTTCTTTTGAGATGCAAGAAGAAAAGAAATCAATTCAGTATTTTCAAACAGTCTTATACCTGATTTTCATTCCTCGTTCAGAAGAATGGGAGAAACAAAATGAACTACCTTGTTCTTTTCCCCTACAGTTACTAACAGCAGTTAAGAAATCACTTGTGGGAGGTAACTACAGTTCATTCGTTTAAAAGCAAGTGCTGCACTCTTTGTCTAGACATGGGAAGAGTTGAGCCTTTCAGCCCCATTTCTTTCTCAAGTCGTGGTCTCTGTTAATAAGCAGTGAGATGCCTTGATTCCCAGACACTGTCTCTGTCTACCCTTGCAGGGGTCACAAGCGCAAACTGGATGAAGATGATGCTGCCAGTGAATCCAGTAAAGAATCGAGCAATGAAGATGAGGAAGGAAGCAGCTCTGAAGCAGATGAAATGGCAGCAGCGCTTGAGGCTGAATTGAATGACTTCATGTAACTTTCAGGCAGAAGATGGGATTTGTAATTATATTTTACTTCTCATAAACAGATGGGGCTTCAGATGAGTCCCTTCGATCAGTACTCAGTGTTTTTCCAGAATGTGTGTGTATATTTTGCAGAACAACGCAAGAGGTGACACGTTATTTTACAGAATCGGAAACAGATGTTTTTAAGGTGTTTTACTAAAGGAAAATATACTTTTTTAAACAAAAAAAAAAGTATTAAATGGGACTTGGTGTGCTATGCCAAAGACACGTGAGGAGCTCTGCAGAACCTTCATAAACAGGACGGTGACACAAAGATTGGCAGTTAAAGGTACAGCGACTTTTGTAAAATATTGCAGTCTGTGGCTTAGGGGTATTCAGAAAAAAAGGAGGGAGGTAAAGGAGATGGAATTGTCTGGATAGTACAGCAGGAACCTGGTGGACTGGTCATCCTTTTCCACAAATAAATGCTATCAAATATAAAAGGATTTTTAAAATAAATAAATAATAAATAAATAATAAAAAAAAAAAGAACGATTTATATTTGTATAGAAACAAGAGAATGTGATATGCAAGCTTTGTAAACTCTGCCCTTGACCCACCTGTCGTTTGCTTCTGAGAGAATACATAATGATCAAAACTCACGTTTTTAAGTTACTTTGTGGAATAGTTGGGTTCTTTAGGGACGTTGGTTAGATTTTTAACTTTTCTTCTCTGTAACCAGAAATTTAGCACAGCACACTGTGTGATCCTGTACTGCCGTAAGAAGCATATTCACCCATTTGTGTTGTCTTGGAAAGAGCGAGTGCTACTTCAGTCTAGATAGGATTTCATTTCTTTGACAAGAGATCTGATGTAAAGTTTTTGTATATTCTATTTCATATTTGACCCATAAAACAGATTTTTCTTTCATTTAATAAAAATTCGTTTTGTATTCTTTGTTTCCCGTCCCGGTTCATTTGTTTCCATCAAATACGAGGCACATTTCCCTATTCTCCTGCCTTCACACTGAAATAATGAAACACACTGGAAGCAGCTGCACATCTCTAGATTCAGGCAGGTCACTGAGGCAGAAAAGAGGAACACTGGCTGGGGACGTTAGAGGAGCACTGGCTGGGGACGTTAGAGGAGCACTGGCTGGGGACGTTAGAGGAACACTGGCTTGGGATGTTAGAGGAGCACTGGCTCGGGACGTTAGAGGGGCACTGGCGGGGGCCGTTGGAGGGGACCGGGCTGAGGAGGTTAGAGGCGAACGGGCTGGGGAGGGTACGGGGGGAGCTACCAAGGTGGTAAAGGGGGTGGGGGCATGGCGGTGAGGAGGGGGGGCTGGGGGAGCGGGGGGATGGGGAGGAGCGGAGCGCTCGGGCGAAGCGCGTCCGAGCGGCTGCGGGCAGGTCCCGCGCTGGCGGCGGGGCTGCGTGTGCGGAGGGTGGGGGGTGCTCCTCCTCCGGCGTCTGTGGAGAGCCGGCGGGCAAACGCGCTGTTGAAAGAACACCGTCCCCCGGCCCGGTACTGACAGTTCTACACACCTTCCTTCCCACCCACTCCTGCCCCCCTGCATCATCCAGTAGCTCCCACCTCAGCCCCGTGGAGGATGTTCTCCCCCCCCCAGACCCGGCCCCGTGGCGGTGTAGGTCAGGGGAAGGTGGGATGCGTGTGTTTGGAGCGGGGGGGGAGCACGGGCTGTGAAGGGAAACGGGAGGTGAGCCAGCAGGCGCGGCGGCCGGGGCGGGGAGAGCCGCTGCCGGTTTGGAGGGAGGTGAGAGGGGAGCAAGGACGCGGGGCGGAGACGGCGAGGTAGGAACCCGGGAGGGATGGCGGGTGAAGTGCGAGCCAGGGGAGGGTTAAAACCGCGCTTGTACTGAGAGAGGCGAGAAAAGTTCAGGCTGTCTTTCGGGGGCGGGGGGGAAAAGAGCTGACAGGATTTTTGTTTGATCAACTTCGCGCTTAGGTGCTTTGTGTTTAACTTGCGTTTATCCTGGGTGTACTTCTTTCGTAACTACTCGTATTCTTTCTTCTTAATGAGGGGGGGAAGCAATCTCCCACGAAACTTTTCACTTTAGGAAAGGCGGGACTGAAACAATACCCGATGCATTGTTTAAATGTAAAACCTTCAGCGCCTTTTTTTTTTTTTTTTTTTCGGTACGGTTTTATTGCCGCCGCCGCCGCCGCTGCTGTTGTGATAGCGCTTTCCCTCTTGTGTTTACAGCTTCTGTAAGGGAGAGACGCTCAGAGGAAGAACCAGGATCCCTGGGCTGCATAAACAAGGAAGGCAGGAGTCCATCTAAGCAAAGCTGGAAGGATTTCACCTTGTTGCTGTTTGTTTGGGGAGATTTTCCCTCCCCCCGCCCCGGCCACTGTCCAGCTGAGGGTTTGTTTCGTTGCTGCGTCCACAGCCGGGCAGAAGAAAAGCGCTTTACATGTTAGAAGTGATTTCTGCCGTGGTGTCTCTGTAAGAAAGCGATCAGCACCAATCTTCGAGGAGGAGGGAGATACGATCAACTGAGGTTTTCTCTACCTCCGGCTGAACGTGAGAGTTCAAGTGACATCGGCGCTGGCCTGTGGCTGACTGACTGACTGACTGCACAGCGAGCTGGAATCACAGCCAGAGCTGCTCAATTTACCTGCTTGAGGACCCTTCAAACCCTTCTATTGACGGTAGAGATTTGTATCCAAAGGAAAATCGGATTAATATAAACTATGCAGAGCTTTGCGGGGATATCTGGAGACTACCCTGTCTGCATGGCTAATCTTGAAATTGTCTGAAGTAAATCCTTAGCGCAAGGAATAGCGAGACACTTTCAATTAGAGTGTGGGGGTTTTTTTCTTGACTTCTTTTTTTTTCCTCCTCCTACGGGAATTTAACGCTTGTATCGCAAGGTTTTTAGAGGAGAATGGGACACATGCTGGAAAACTCACCACGCTTCCTGAAAAACACGGGGGTAACAGTTTCCATCATCGTTGCGGTATGAAAGGTACTCTTTGGATTGTCTGCTGGTGGCTAAGATGGATCAGTCTTTCTCTGTTTCTGTTCGCGATGTGCTGAAGGATCCGGATTTACTGAAATACTGACGCCCATAAACTTACTCCCTCTCTCTGGAAGGCATTGGATGTGACAGTGCAGAGAAACATGTGTTTCACATTTCTGACTGGTTGTTTTGGTGCAATCAATACCTCCACCAGAAACAGTGACTTAGGTGGCGATTATCATACCGGGAGGCACACGGAGTGTTGCTTTCGGGTTGCATGCAAAGTGAGCAGAAATCAAAGAGTCCGCCGTTCCTGTGAAGTGGGGGCTTCAGTTCCCCCCAAACTCCGGGGCAAAGGCAGCGGGCGATGTTCCCAACCCACCGCAGAGAGCCCGGCCTCGGAGTGCGGAGCGAGCGGTGACCAGGGCGCTGTCAGGAGTGGCAGGCACTCGGAGCGGATGGGGCTCAGTGAGGCAATCACGCTTGAAAGGAAGGTGGATCGCGAAATCATTGCCCGAAGGAATAGCAGGCGAGGCGGAATGATGATAAAGTTAAACTTCTGTTTCATCTTCTGTCGGGGATGGTGGGCGTTTCTGTTGCTTCAGCTCCACATGTTGCAAGCACTGGCACAAGGTAGGGCTAGAGACGTTTTTGTTTATAGAAATGCTGCATCTGCCTTCTGAGAGGAAGGGAGTTTCGCTCGGGTACAGAGAAACCCCTTTACTTTATGCTTATCAGAGGTAAACTGCAGAATTCAGACTGAGCTGATTCCATGTAGGAACGGTCGTTTCTTACACACAATCGTTTCTTTATGGAAGAGGGATTTGCAGACTGTACCTACGTGTTTCCCCTTCTCGTCCTATCCTTTCCCTATCCCAACCTCCCGCAGCAAATCAAAAGCCCTATCGGGACCAAACCTGCTTTTTAAATTTATTTAAATATGTCCTTGCATTTCTGTTCTTTTAGGCAGCAAAAGAGTTAACTGCTGGTTGTGCGTGTGTGTTTAAAACCACTGTGCACTGAGATAAGTTATTAGGAGAAGGGGAGTCATAAATCCGCTGACTGGAACTAAATCAGACATGTAAAAGGAATTCTTTAAACATACGAGTAGTATTCTATGTGAGCCTCGGTTCGAGCATTGTTCGTTTCTTTTGGATTGCCAAGTAACATTTACCCGAGACAAAAACTGCAATTGATTCCTATCTGGGCATTTCCACATCAGAGATCCTTGCAGTCAAATGAGTCACTTGTAAACGAAGGGTCAGAGTCGACCAATAGACTTTAAATATCAAGTGTCAGTCACTTTGCATGTAAATTCGCCTCTCAAAAAAAATTGCCAAATGCAGCCTAATTCTTAATAATCCTTTGACAGAGTAAACAATAAATGGCAGGCAGAAGCATTACAGTTGGCTGCGCCAAATAACACGCTGAACAAACGCAGCTTTCACTTTCTTTGCTGGGTTGAGTTTTATTGCTGTGCATTGTCTGACTGAAGTGGTATGTGTTGGACAATGCAGAACTGTATCGTGTGGGACGAGGACTTAGTTATTAAAAGCGGAAGTTATACTCTGTGAAGGGGAATGGTCTTTGTGTTCTAGTTCTTTGTTTTCAAGGATTTCATAGGGAACAACGGTGCATTCAGCTTTAATAAGTGGATGGGCTTGTGTGTTGAGGAAGAGACGGGGGTTGTAAGAGAAGTCTGCTGTAGTTTGTCTCCTCAGGGTTTACTACTGCATCCTCAGAAAGTTTGGAGCCGCAGGATACAGAAGAGTTTTAATCTGGTGTTTAATAATGCACTCCACCCTCATAAACCTATTCCAGTGCTTTGTTTATGCTGTCATTGCTCTTCCCAAACTACTTATGCTGAGGCCTGCAAGCCCTGACAGGGCATTGTTATTCTGAAACAAGACATACCTGAAATAATTTTCTCTGCAGATTAACATTCACATCACTTTTTTTTTTTTTTTTGGTAGTTGTTGATAGATGCCACCATGATGCTTCCGTTTGGAAGACAAATGCTGATGATTCTTACTGTTCACATTAAAAATGCAAAATTTTTTTCATATAAGGCAGTTTTAAGTGCCAGCAATTCAGGAATCAATTTAGATGCAATGTAGAACAATTTTCTGTGGTTTGGTAGTAAACTACCCATTTTATTGGATTAAAAAGTGAATTGAAAGTTTTGCTTAGCATGTAGTATAGATAAATTTTTGGATAGGCTATTTCAGATTACTAAACATTTGCAGTAGCACCAGCTTTAGGTAATATGTCTCTGGGAGTTCTGCAGTGTTTACAAACTATGCCAACGAAAAGTCCTAAGAGCAAGTCAGGACCCATCAGGTTTTAAGAGGGGGAGGGGAAGGAAAGAAAAAATAAGATACATTATTTCTGCAAAACATTGGTGCAGATAAAGGTATGGAGTATAGAAGACATTAAACAATGAAAGATAAAACACTTATATAATGTGGAAACAAAATACAATTGTATTTTTATATGAGGCAAAACATACAAATTGCAGTTAGTCCTCTAAAAATTCTTTGACACCTAAACCAGCATGGAGCTCTTCATGCAGAATGCTTCTATGAGGTTTTCTCAAGATTTTCTATTAATTTATAACTTATGGTTCTTTTTGCATTCTGAATTCTAATGTATTCTAATACATTCATTATTTTTATGCAAAAATTTACTTTAGAGGGAAGATGACAATTTTTATAAAAATCATTTGTGAAAATGGAAATTCTGCTACAGCCACAGAAAGTTTTTAATGGAATGATGTGGTCATATGCATGAGAGAATTACATGACTCCAATCCTTTTATCTGATAAAAAAATGAACTTTCTAAATATACCATGGCTAGCTTGAGTGAATCATAATACTATGCTATAACGAGCTAATGTTCCTGTAATAACTATTTCAGCATTAAAAACATAAGAAATATTTCAGGCGTACTGAAATGCAGGTTCTTAGTTCACCAGATTAGATAGTCTTTGATCACAAGTATCTTATACTGTAAGGTGAATGGAAGAAAAGATTTTCCACTGCAACAGGTTGGTTGAATATTCTCTATACTTGAATGATCCTCCATGTAAAAGCAGATCTAGAGGTGAACTGTAGATAAAAACACATGTAAATTCATTTTGTACTTAGCTTCTCAGCTTTTCTGTTTTCCAGCAGTTGCGTTACATAATTAGATACAACGTATTCAATTTCTTTTCCCTTCTTTAAAGTGAATTTAATTATTACAAAGCATACAGTGGTTTATTGTACTGGATAATAAAGCATTCTCTTCAAAACTTAGTAGTGTTAGTGCAGACCTTCTCATTAGGGGACTGATATTATGGGTGGAAGAAATGTCCAGATGACAAGGGTTTTGGCCTGTCCCATCATCCTAGAACCCTAGCAGAGTACTCCCACTTCTGTGATGGCTGCAAAGCCGCAGAGATGCCTCTTCAGACTTTATGTGTGTGTCTCACCTGGCTTACTCCACTGGCCCATCAATGTGAATGGGAAGCTTGTCAGAAGAATTAACCTGCAGGAGTCTGAACACTGTTGCACATTTCAGTGTTTGCTCATCACTTTATGCCTCCTATAGCCTCCGCCATGCTGCCTCTCTCCTGGCATTTCTGCTAAATATGAGTATTAGGTGCTAGTTAGCCTCGAGTCATTATGTGTCATCAAATAGCGTTGAGATGCTAATTGATAATCACTATAATTATCAAATTAGAATTTACAAGGTGATGGTAGAAGTAAATAATTTTGACACAGTATCTAACTACTGTAGTGAGAAGAACATTATCCTGCAGTGACCTCTAGCTCAGTGGTCTAGCATGCCTGGGCATAGTCCTGTGGAATACATAGAGCTTGTTGCAGGATTGGTGTATTTCAGTTAGCTGTGAGATTTACAAACACTGATGTCTACTGAGGTACCAAATATTTACTGAAATGCTAAAATATTTGTATGGAAATAGAAAAAAAAATCTGCTTATTTAAATAGGTTGGAAGTTGCTAGAGGCCACTCTACATGTATCTTAATAGATTTAAGTACCTTTCCAATGTTACTTCTGTTGAAGAGTGAAAGAATACTTAGAAAATATTCTTCTTTGGATTGATCACTGTTGTCCAGAATGATTTAAAAATAGATAAAAGCAGTGTAAATCTTTAAGCTTCTCCAGCAGGAGATGGGCATCTTTAAATATTAAGAAACAGAAGCTTGTCTGATTTTTCTTAGTTTTGCAGCAATGCAAGTGCACTCTTTTTATGCTACTTGATCAAATCTGTAATTCAGAATTCTACACATACCTGAATGTGATACTGATACCTATGATGATTTGACAGAGCTGTGGCATGGAAGGTAGAAGAAAATGTTTCTGTGGCCCAACGTTTTTAATCCCAGTATTTGATCTGGTGTAACTTATAAATATGTTAAGCGTAGGAAGCATTTTTGAGGAAATTTCAAACTGCATTAGATGCAGAGGTGGTATGCAGCTTGCATAGAGTATTTAGTTGTTGGAAGGACAGAGAGACGATAAAATATGAGGACAATACTTTTCGGTGAGTGAAAAGCGTTCTGCATTAAATGTAGAATGATGCATTTCAAGATTCTGGTACTGTTTATTGGAAACTCATTAATTTGTATTGGATTTACCTCTTGTGTTCTCTCTCTTTAGATCAACGCTTTATGTATGTGCTAGTTTTTAAACAGGTGAATTCTTTGTGTATATAGTTATAATAATTAAAGAATTCATTTGTAGGAGTAGATACAGGCCTAGGCTGAATAGAAATAGGGTGGAGACCGTTGGTTTTTTCTGTGTCCACATCACAGGACTTCTAACTCTCTCTGCTGTGTTAACTCTGGGTTTGGTTTATATGCTTACATTTTGCTGAAAAATGACTTCTTCTCCAGCCTTCTCAAAGCAAAGAGATATGTAAACATAACTATTAACTTTTTAAGTGCAGTGTTTCAGGTAGTTTCTTTAGAGTGCCAAGTACTGTCAGAGGTGAGGGAAGACTGGATGTAATTGTCGGCTATCAATGTTCTCTTCATGCATTAACCTAAGATTCTGGGAACGACCTAAGTACAGGAGGGAGGTTGTGGCAGCTAATGCTGTGTGACTTGCACATCACTTAGGAAGAATGGAAGGGAATCTGTGTCCATGGCTTATAGTCCTTGAAAGGCTGTTCTGGAAGGTTCTTGTATGCAAGTTTACCTGAACATTACATTCTGAATGGACTAGCTACTTGCTTCACTTGGACCTTTTTGCTGTCATGAATCTGTGGGCAGACTAAAGGCAAAGAGATTCTTCATGGAACAAAATCCTGTTCATGCTGAGTTCGTTGCAGAAATAGACCTTTTTGCTTCTGTGTGTGTGCATACAGAATATGTATTTAAAGAGCTTTTAATGAATAAATTGATGATTTGTTGGTCTTTTTGAAATTGTGTTTTCTTGAAGTTATAGCATATAGACTAGAGTATTTTTTATAAGATTTGTGCAGAGATTGGAAGAAGATTCCAGAACTAAGGTAGCTCCTGTACTTTGAATTCTTTATGCATGTGCATTATGATTAAGTTTACATTGATAGATATTATTTTACTGTCTGCATTAGTCAAAACTAAGACTGAATACTGCTCACTGCTTGGTTTTTCAGTATTGTATTTTCTTGTCAGTGCTTGGCTCCATCTTTCATTTACTTCAGATCTTTTAAATTCAGCACAAGAAAACTTTTGTGTGGACTAAAGGAAGAAATGTTAGCACCTATAGCATGGCATTACATCAGACTAAGCTTTATTACAGATGGAAAGCAGGTGATTGGTGAGACTTGGTTTCTGACTGTTGAGTATTTTCTAGTGAATGAAGACTCCTTGCTCCATGTGCCTCAAAGGTGACCCTTCACCACCCATATAACTCATGCAGGATGAAAATAGAACTTCACGAAAGGTCTGTTTCCGAAGTTGGGGTTTCTGGAGTTATTCCTGCCTGTGCTGATGTTGGTTGGTCTTGTTACAGACTATTTCAGACAAGTTCATAATTTTCCTTCCCTAAAACTCTCCTGATAATAGGCTCACATGGAGCCTAGGACTTGCAATAGGTTCTTTCAGAATCAGTTCATGTAGCACTTGCAGGTCTCTTGTTCAATGGGTTACATGACTGAGAAGGGAAGAACATTTTTTTTTTTACTGTGCATACTAACTTAATTACTTTTAAACATATATGACTGGTTTTGTAAGATCTGTCAATTATACGTATTCTTGGCTTCTAGACATACATGGCACTTGTATACTGTATATTAAACACTGGTATTTTTGGTTTGCTAAGAGTTATTTTTTGTCATGACCTTGCTACAAAATTAATAAATCTGTAAGTCTGTATTACTAGAACCCATACTAGTCTGTTGCTAATCACGTTTTATCTGTGAAATGCCCCTGAGGTGTACTAAAAACACCACCGTCACTAATGTTAAAAAGGTAGATCTAGAGAAATATTTTTGAGGGAAGTATTTTTAAAGTTAATTTTCCTCTGTTTACCTCCCTGAACTAGCTCAAACTGTTGTCACACAAGCATCAGGAACAATGCAAAAGGGGTGATGGGAATGCATGGCCAGGGGGGATGACCCTGGCAGCCAGCACTAAGATCAGTTTAAATTGTCAGAGTTTTCAGACTCCGACAAACCACAAGGGAATGTACCCTGCCTAACTTCTTACAAACGCGTGGAGACCATTGTTCCTGGGTAGAAAATAGAAAGGTTAGTGCCTTTAAACGGGTGGTTTACAAGACTTAACTTTGTGTTTCTTCTCAGAAAGACCCTTTCAGTGACTTTCTCCCTGTTAGATAGCGCCTTCCTAAAGAAACTCTTTCTAACCTAAGCTTGTATGGCAAGTGCTGAAGCTAGGTAATATTAATATTCCTCTTATATCTCAATTCTCAAGACCAATAATGGGAATAATATTTATTTTCTTAGAGGAAAAAAAAAAAAGAAACTTTGTAACTTCAGTTGCAAATTTCACAGCTATTGCTTTTTAACATTTGTATCTAATGTGCAGATTCAACAGGTAAAGATGGTGGTATGAGCTCCAACAGCTCTGATAAAAGGAAATCTTTAACACCGTTTTATGCAAAATGTGCAAGTGGGTTGTACAATCTTATGTCACACTATCCAGATAACTTTTGAAGTGTCATTTCTGATAAATGATAAAGCATTTGCAGTTTATAAGTAGATAACCTGAATCTTTAATCCTGTTTTTCACATTTCCATGCTCTATTGCGGCAGCCTGAAGAGAGAGTTGATTCTGGTAGATAAATCACTGTCCCTTAGGTCTCTTTAAACCATTTTATGGTCTTTCAAGCCATAAGCCATATATTTTTCTAATAAACTCCTAGGTCTAACAAGTTATCTAAAAAATAATTTGTTGTGTATAGCCCTCTTGGACCAGAAAGTAGAGAATTATGATACATATCTCCAGCACATGTTGCCAAAGTGGTCCCACATTGATTCCAGGCTGAAATTGAAGTCTGCATCTTATTATTGCACAAAGAATCAGGAGATCTCATGGACACTACTTTCATCTTCGGATTCTTATTTGTCTAACTTTGTGTATTTATTAGCCGAGGATGTTGTAGCTTTGGTTTGTGCTTTTAGCCTTGAGTGCACAGGAAATCAACTCGGTAGCAATGCTGTCTTTTAAGGGAAGGTACCAAGAAAATAGTGGAACTATAATGCAAATATTTCAAATGTTCAGACATCTAGAAAAAAAAAGCTTTTTTTTTTTTTTTTATATTGCTACTCTTCGCTCACCTAATATTTGTGTTAAATACCGACTTGGTATACAACACAGTCATTGCTATCTTTGCACATTGGGGAATACCCCTTGTTTCTTCTTTCTTATCTGTCAAGAAGTGCAAAGGACATTCAAGACTAAATACTTCTGAAATAACTAAATAGTATGCAGTAATTGGAAAGGAAATGTATGGTGTTATGCCATACTTGCAATTCAAAGATATATTTATCATAACACAGAACACATGGCAAGTGACACACTGCTGTAGTACTGAAGCGGGTGGGAGTAGGTAAGAAACGTTCTCTGTCAGTGTTTCTAAATGTGTGTGCTGGTTAGTGTAATTGTAAGCTCTCTTGAATCTGCACATGTAGAGATAGAACTAACTTTTCTTGCAGGTTGTTCAGGACTGTTTTCTTTCCTCCACTATCAAGAGTTGAATAACCTATGATTCCAACATAACATTTGCAGAATAGCACCCTTGTTCTTTATTCCCTGCTATTTCCATTGTTTAGGAGAAACTCTTTGTCCATGAACAAATAAATCTTTTAAGGTCTTCAAGCATTTTTTTTCTTTTCTGTGTTGCATAAAAACAATTTTACAGTAGCTCAGCTGATACTGTACTGGAAATACTGTTGTCCAGTGATGAAGACTGTCTCATTGTTCCCATCCCAGGTTGATAGACCCGCTACCACAAAGTTCTCCCGGACTCTGATTATTGCTCCTACATGCTATTGTAATTTAAATAATGCCTACTGCTAGTAAAAGACTGAGGTGATAGTTTTAAACCTTTGATTCTACATGGAAAATGTCAGATACCTTAGTTATCCTTTAACTGGACACAGAATAGATTTTCTAGGACATCTGTATTATCTAAAGCAGGGCTGTTATTGTGCTGGAAGACCTTGTTCACAACAGATAATCAGAAAGATTGTTTAATGGTAGATTATCCCAGGCCATAACAAAAAAGTTAGATAAGACTAAGAGGCAAGAGATAAGAATAGTAACTCCCGTGTTTCACTTTTTGCTATTTTTATTGCCAAGAACTTAGATTTGCTTTTGAAGAGGGAGTAACTGAAGCTACTTATGAAAACATTTTAATACACGCCACTTCAAACATGACATTTTAGGTAAAAAATTAATTAATTTCCCCTTTCCCTTTAGAATTAATAATTTTTTTTTACAAACATAAGTAGCTGCTTCTTTGTCATTACCAATATTGGACACGTCTTAAATGGAGAAAAATGTGTGGATTATTGTTAAATTAATTTTCCGCATCTGCATGTGCGACCATAATTTTTAAAAGAATATATTTTTTAAAGGAAAATAATGTCCTTTCTAGTTATCTTAAGCATTTGTATAATTTTGTTTAAGTTATGTGCTGTCTTCTCTCTTGAAACTAGTGTGCAAGATTCTTAGCTTTTAGGAACTACTGAGAGGTGTGTGGAGATTTTTTCTCATGAAAAGAATACATGTTTTAGATAGTGACTTCTTGGAATTTGTAGACTGAGAGAAGTTGTTTCCTAGAGCCTAATCATGCTCGTGCTTGTTATCCGTACAACAAGGATAAAATTTCATTTTTAAGCATTTCTATTCATGGAAATGGGAGAATAGGTTAATTGTTTCTACCTTAATTCAATTACAAACCAGGCTGGTGATGGTATTGTTTAATGAAGTCATCATCAGCAAAATTTTGAGTGACTCTGAGGATAAGTCTCCCATTTATCCACAAGTTTGAAGTAGCAGTGAATAGAGTAATAGCAGTGTGTTGTGAAAACTTGAAGTCATTTATGTAGTACCTAACATCTATTTCAAGTTCCTTTATACTAGCATCAATAGCAATCTTCTGCAGATTTCATTATTTTTGTTATATATGATTTATGCTTAGCTTTAATGGGTCAAATATTTATGCATATTTTTCTGAATCTTCAGTTGAGAATTCAGAGTTAATGACAGTCATGTCAAACTCAAAAGTTTTAAGTGATGGTAATTCAATGTTACATTCACTATGTAAATGTATCATAATTAAACTGATGCCTTGTCAATCCCATTCAGGTTTCTCCTAAGTGTAATTTTCAGCTTTTGTATACTAGATACAGATAAGTCTTCTGCTACCCAAAACCTGAACAGACATAATTACACCATACTGGCGTCAATAAAAATCTGCACTCTTCACAGTTGTGCCTATTAAAAAAATTGAAGAGTGCAAATCTTATTAATTCTGTTACAGAAATCCAGGTAAGATGTAAACCTTTTTTTTTTTTAGATTTAAAAAATGTTAAGCTCCACTAAAAAAAAAAAATTAAATAGTGGAGTAGACAGTGAGAGATGGCTCTGCAGTTGGACCATCCCGATCTCATGGGCAGAGATGGATGCTTTTCATCTTTAACTACGCAGAACAGGAGCATGATGCCTGCATAATAACTTTCACCACCAAAGGTGATACCGCCTTCACCCTAAATGCTCTGGCTGAATAGAGATATAAAACTTTTTTCAATTGATTTTATACATTCGACATTGTGCTGAGTACATCTGTTTTAATATTTCATTTCTATAGGCAATTTCCTCTATAAGTTGGCAGCCAGTGAGAAGAGACGTAAACACAACTAAACCACAACTAAAACACAGGCAAATGATACTAAAAACTGTCAGCAGAAGAAGTTGTAGACAGAGAGAACTTTTTAAATTACCTCAGAAACAGTGGTGGCTTCACCTAAATGGCTGAGTCCAAATGGGCTCAATGGAGGAAGAATATTTAGTGAGAACAGAACAGACCAAAAATATGATTGTTTTCATTGCTCTTTAAATTATGAGTTTCATTGTGATACTTAATAAATCAATGATTAAGTCAAAGATCAGTACTAAGCAGGAGTTATTTTTCTATACTTACAAATGACGAAATACAAAAGCTTTCACCCATTCTCAAGTACAGTAATAAAGGGAAGTGATTTATCAGTACAAACTGGTGGCAGGTGAATTAGGATACAGTAGTTTTAATCTTCTAATTTTATTCTGTGGCTCAGTTACACCAGCGCAGAGTGTAAACTTTTCAGTTTGGGAAGAACCTCTCTGCTAGGCTATATTTTGTTCTCAGCTGAAGTTACAACCCTAGAAGATTTCAATCCTCATGTGCTAGTGCAGCTGGATAGTAACAAAAAGCTTAGCTCCTCTTGCTCACTCTGCTGACTTGGCGAACAAAAGGGAAGAGTTTTCGTGTGTGCAGTTTGGTCAAAAAGTTATTTGGTTAATAAATGATCAGTGATATAATTTAATATGTGTCCTGATGGTTTGATACTAATGAGGTCAAAGTTTCCATGCTGTATATAAAAAATGAAATGCTGAGTATTTGTGGATTTCCCCACTTACATGTGAACAAATGTAAGTAACATATAAGAACATGTAAGAACAATTCTTAGAAGAATTCTTCGTGTTCTGAATATCCTTTTGTAGAGCTGCTGGATGTTATAAGTACCAATAAGCCGTCTTTTGTGCTGATGTTCACTATAGTGGAGTAAGTGTTAGCTGTCACTATATTAGAATTAATGGCATAACTACTCATGTTTACTTGAAATTCATTGCAGCATGAAGTGATTAAGCATCGGTGCTTTGGTAGATTATGGCCTATTGCACATTTTTTTTAAGAACTGATTAGTGAGTGTTGGGCATGTGCAATGCATCTGGTTGTCACTCCCATTTGAGTTGCATTTAGTTAACTATTCATATCAGTAGTTCTGTTGGAACTATTACCATGTGACAAAGACAGTGATTATTATCTAACTGGGGAAAGAAAGAAAGAAAGACAATGGTTGCTATTGTTAGCTTTACTAGAAGACTGGCTATAGCGATGTTATAAGGATGTGATTGTTGTGACTGAAAGAGCTCCTCAAACCTATACTAGAGTTGCCAGATATTGGTTTATTATCATTCAGTCAAATCTTAAATTCTGTGTGAAAAACTAATGTTGATCTTGTACATCTTTGCATCTCTCAGTCACTTCTCCAGTCATCCATTTCCATTTCCATCCATCCATTTCCAGACATCCAACAACCTCAGCTGCCTTGGAATTCTGGAAAAGTGACTATATGCTGAATAAACAGTGGATGCATGTTTGGATGAATGCTGCAGAAAGGCAAATAAAACACAAGCTGACCTATCCAGAGCTCAAGCATTAAACTGACAAGTAGCATGTACTATACCTAAGAACTGTCTCTAGTGGTTGATATATTGGTGATTTCTGGAGCTTTCAGTGCGTTTGAGCCCTCTGAAGTCATATTACTTGATGTTGGTTGGAAGTTCTTTTTCTTTTCTGATTTTTGTGGACAAAGTATTATGCCTATGTAGAAAGAAGTTTTAAATTAACATATTATTATTAGGCATATTAGTGCTTTGCATAATTATATTTTCCAAAATTACATTTTAATGCCTCTGCCCTGTTTTCAATAATTCTTTTTTAATAGGCTATTTTAGCATATCTAAAAGAATATTTTGTGTCATTTTTCATTCAGTTAAATAATTGCACCCTATAGTGTTCAGAACTGTGACCCTCAGGGTGCCATATAAGAAGGAAAATATTGTTCTAGCAATAATTTCCACTCTTAGTTCCTTCTCCCCTACTCAGTTGCCTTTACCTGTTCCTCTAAATACTGCCGCCAGAAGCAATGGGATGATAAAGCAAAGAACAAAACCACGGAGACAGGCTACAGAATAATATGAATAGTGTCCAGCCTTAACTAAGGCCATCTACATCTTGTTTTTTAAAACACTAATTTTGAAGTCCTCCTCCTTCCTTTTATGAGGTTTGTTTGCTCACATTTCACAGAAATTTATCAAAATGCATTTAAAAATGCTTCTGATATTTTAAGTCAAAACTTTAAACTTTGTACACTGAGTTTTAAAAAACTCATTCTGCAATGTGCAGTCAATCCATATTTAATTATATAGACCTTTCAAACCTTTCCCCCTCTTGGTTAGCTGACTTATCTATCTTTATGCTGGAGAAAAATTGGAATATATTTTAAGAATTTTAGCTGCACATTTAGATTATAGTTATTGCTGTTATATGTGTAATATTCCTTTATAATCTTTCTGAGTTGTCAAAAACTATGTGAAAACAATGATACTGAAGTGATCATCTGAAATGTGGTGACCTGAGAAACATTATGATGTTGTTCTCAAGCCAAATGACATACAACAGCGTGGAATTTTGTTTGTTTGTTTGAGATAGAGACGTTAACATCAATATCTTGTGTTATGTGTGATAATGTAATTTACTGGAGGGGGTTATAAAATTACTTTTTGTGCTTTAAATGCATACTTGCTGAATTTCATATTTCTAACCATAATTTGTGTTTATGACTCCTTCTAAAAGTAGGTTTACTTGTACCTTGTGTATCG
The DNA here is from genome assembly GCA_027560015.1 of Chloroceryle amazona. Classification (NCBI taxonomy): domain Eukaryota; kingdom Metazoa; phylum Chordata; class Aves; order Coraciiformes; family Cerylidae; genus Chloroceryle; species Chloroceryle amazona. The sequence goes on from JANHFX010016401.1 coordinate 22,064, forward strand.
ACTGAGAGAAACAGGATGAAATTGCATGATCTTAAATGGAGATCTGAAATCTCATAGATCTGCCTTGTGAAATGAAATCATTTCAGAGTCAAGCCACTTGTGGTTATTCAATTACTTAGTCGTGCTTTCTCATATCATTGTGTGTGCAGCAGTTCTGTCAGAAGCAAAGAGTTCATATCTTTCAGATGTACCATCTTTGAAGAAAGAGCTAAAGGCAACAGGTTTCAAGCTCTTTGAAACCTTGACTCTTTGATTCCTTGGTAAAGGATGGTCTGTCATCACTACTGGTCATTTATTAACTGTGCTTTTAAAATTGGGAAAAAAATGAAGTGCTTTATTAGCGGGAACAGGTCACCCCACCCCCACCCCCCCATAATACACATCTGCTATACTTTAGAACTTCCAAAAGTTATTAGGCTAATTACAATGAATCCTTTTGGTAGGAAGAAACTAATGACCATCTAAACTAATATCATAATAAAAAGGAATTTAAAGATTTGTATGGCTTGGCTGAACATGATAACTAATGTAATTTTACTAATAAAGTGATGCATAAAAGTAGGCAATTTTAATTTTAGCCTATATTCAGTAAAGCTTACATGTTTAACATGGTGATTTTTACTTTGAAATAATTTTGAAAGGTTATAAGCTTTAAATATTTGTATTGCTATTATAAAATTTTTATTAGTTTTATTCTATGCATTTAAAAGCTTCAGTTGGGTTGGAAAGGCTTTAAAACTTTTTTGGTGGAGGAGTTAATGTATACAGTAGGGTTTACTAATAAGTAATACTGAAGTTATAAATTCCAGTGAAGGTCTTTAATGTCAGTATGTGAATTGCTCTCCTTTTCTTACTGCCATTCTGATCTAATTTTTTTGCACGTAACTAAATGTGGGGGATTTTGTGTGTGAAAAAGGATGTGCCTCAGCAGGTTTCAGGAGCTGAAAAATTAGTATATCCACTCAGATTGGTAATGGAAGAAATAACCTTTCCAGGTAGAAAGTCAGTTTAAGTATTTTAGGATGCCAATACTTGTCTTTTGGGATGTATAGTTTTCATAGCAGCTCCTAATAAAGCCAAAGAATCCCATGGTTTGGTTTTGTGGGTTGTTGTGTAGGGTTTTTTAAATGATATATTTTTGGCTTTTATATAAGAGGCTTAAGGAAATAAACAGAATCAGGTTGTTGAGAAGATCAAAACTATGAAAGGGTTTTAAACGATGGAAGGATCTTTAAACAGAAATTTTTTTTGAACAAGGCAAAGACAAGAATCTTCATGTGTATAGCAAGAAAAGAAAACAAACAAAAGCAAATGAAACAAATAAACAAACAATCAAACAAAAATTTTGACTCCTGTTTCTTAGCAAGATGCAGAGAGCAGTTTGATGCCTCACTAAGTTAGTAAAAGACAGACATCATGGTCAGTCTTCTACTGGAGCATGTGTGAGCTATTTAATAAAATTAGATGTCTTTTCCAAGTTTTAAGTCTTAAATGTGGTTGCTTATGAAGGTATTCTAGACAGAAAAGCAATACTGAATTGCAAGTTGCATATTACTGTACTGGGCTATTCCAGATGTGTAGATCCCCAATCATACAGTGGCAGTATTTACTCTGAACTGTGTCCTTTCCTTTCATCAGATCCAAGGGAAGGATATGTTCTCAGTAACTCAAATATTTCCATTTATGCTGCTTTTAAGGTGCTTCAGAGTCCCCCCAAAATGCAAGTAAGTTAAGCAAAAGGATTTCCTCTAATTGCCTTGATTTTAGAAATCACTGATAGAATTCAGGGTCCTTTATGTCCTTATGTATCTTTCTCCTTTCTGTAGAAACTCCTTCCTATAAAACACAGCATCTCATATTCACAGAGCTTTCCCTTACCCCTGCTCCTTTTTTAGCCTGCCTTTGGTTGGGGTTGTTGTTGTTGTGCGGTGGGGTTTTTTTCTGTTTGTTTGGCTTTTGTTTTGTTTTGTAGCTAGCGTGGGGACTTTTAATAGCAGAAAGGATGTCCTATGTGGGAGACAACAGAGATACTGCATAAATGGCTTTTTCCACACTGGAAGATGAAGGATCTTTCTTGAGTTCTTATCTATAAATTCCTGATACTGTCCATCTGAGCAGAGCATAGAATACATATCTCACAAACTGTCAGTTGCAGGGAAAGAAGTTCAATAGGAAAAGCAATGAAAAAGTGCTGGCTCTCGCAGAGGGTTTTCTTAGAGCAGTAATCTCTGGGGACTCTAGAGGGGTAGAACTCTGCTATAAACCTGAAGCCTATGTAGTTAAGTCTCTCTCACCCTTCAAAGTCTCAGGTTCCAGTTAGTCCAACTGGTTTATTAAAATGAACATCAAACCTTTGGGTTTGCCTGTAAACCATACGTTTTCGTACATCAAACGAGGATTAGTATTGTGATACTTAAGTATGGCACATTCCATCACTTTTTTGAAAAGAGTATTTGCCAAATATCATCTCCTGGACCTCTTCTGATCTGTGTTTCTAAGACTGGAGACAGGTAGAGAGTTCTATTTGATTACTGTGATTAGAGTGGCGGAGGAATCCTTTGGCATTTATCTTCTTTAGTGTCTTGATGGCTATTTGGCCATCTTGGATCCTATTTCTCTTCATGCATCATTCCCAGAATTGTTTATTAAGCTCTGAACAATTAACCTGTGCAGACTCTTTCAAGGCAAAATTATCCGAGCAAGTGCTGGTGAAACACTTACACAGTATCAATATTGCATTGATACTGCAAATATTATTCATTCACTTTTGAAAATCTATTTGACAATATGACATAATTTAGTGGAAGAAGAATAGATTTTATTAAGCATATTTATTACTGAACATCTATTTAGGGAAATGAAAGTACTATGAATAGTACTTAGCTTTGAATAGAAGGTAGAAAGAACTGTGCAACAAAAATACTCTTGTAGTTGTCCTGCTTATTTCCTGGAAACTACCCTATTAATTCTATTACAGATTATTAGCAGTGCATCATAAAGTGTGTATGAAGATGAGATTAGCTGAATAAAATTATAAAGACAAAAGAACCAGACCTTGAAGATGGTTTCATCATACTAGAGACTTTTATTATGTTTAGTTCATATGGCAGTATTAATAATATAAAAATCTGATACTCAGAGCTTTGAATTCTTAACATGAATGCCACAGTAAAGGGAAAGATTGGCCCCATCATCAAAAGGAGTTTTATAATTTCTTTTCAGGACTTGTAATTATTAGAGCTATTTTTAGTGAGTTTTCACATTTTGAAAACTTTGCCAGAAAATTGTAACCATTTTTTTTTTGTGGGGATTCTTATATAACAAATTATGTTCCTACCAGGCAAGATATATATTTAACTAGCATACAGTTTCCTCTGGCAAGCTATTATAATATTTACATTAAATTAGGTTAGATAAATTATATATTATAACCAAAGGCCATACGATAAAATACACGTGGAGTACATTGAAGTACATGTTAGTTCACCAGCTATGTAGGGAATCATGTATCCTGGAGGTAGACAAATATTATTCTGACTTTATTGCTGTTTTAAGAGTTAATGACCATAATAAAGGTAAGTATAGTTTGCTAATAATCCATTAGTTTTGGTTTTAATAACATTTTAATTTGCATATTGGTCTTCTGCTGAAAACACATGCTTTTAATTTTTCAACTTCAATTATCATTATTTTTCAGATTTTAAAATGGGGTTTAAAAAAAGTTTTAAAAGTACTGGTTTAAAATATTTGTCTAAGTGAATTGAGACACCCAATTAGAAACATGCAAAAGTAGGCTTATGTCAAAAATACAGGATTTTGGTTAAAAACATAGAGTTATATGTTCAGTTCTCGTCCCACATGTTATTCAAGTTGGAATGTTTTTGGCCATTATAACCATTACCAAACTGACTGGCTTCTCCATCTTACCTTAGACAAAATGGACTAGTGTTTCGACCCTACCTTTACAGTTTGAAAGGATGAAGTATCGATTGTTCACATTCTGCACAGTATCAGATGTTACTGTCTCTAAGGATGGCATTTATTCGTACAGGAGGGAATTTAATTTCTTTCATCTTGTAAAAGTAAAGTAGAAAAGCATACTTTAAGTTGATTTGGAAAAAATGTTTTTACAAATTTTTTTCATATTTGCATTACTTAAAATAGTTTTTTTTTTTGTCTTATAAATATGCTAATCTTTATAAGCTACTTCTGTTATGACATATGGTATACAATTTTGTCTCAGTTCTTTGACATCAACCTAGTTACTGTTACATAAAAATGTACAATTGGCAGGGAAAATTAGTACGTTCAGTGGCATGATACTCATAAGACTTTTGAGAAGTATCTGGAGTATTCATCTGTATTATAAGTAGACAGCTGTTTGAAGAAGACTTTAGATTCTAATTGTATGTTTGTTCCTTTTCAGACTGCTTCTCTTGGGCCCATTTGGTCTGATGGAGAACTGCAGATAAATGCTTGAGAATAAAAGAGCAAAGCTCAGTTAAACATATCTTCATATTTCAAATAGTTTTGTATTAAAAAAATGATATTAAACTTTTAAGTAATTAAGATTTTTTTTCTTAGAGGTATGGAGCAGTGTCAAGAAAGCAAAAGCACAAAACAAGTTGAAAAGGGGGATTGAAATTGCTCCTTAATCAATCAATCACAGCCTAGCCACATGTAAGCACAATATTGTCTTAGAAAGTGAATCAAAATTAAATGATAAATTCAAATTTTGTAGGTTTTTACAAGATAGAGCCAATGAATAATAATTTGAATTAAATGAATAAAAAAAGCTCCAGGAAAAGAAAGTTAATTTTGTCACCATGCTGCTTTTCACATGGAAGGAGATTTCTCCTTTTTTTAAAAATTATCTTTTCTTTTTTCTTTTCTTTTTTTTTTTTTAATTTAGTGTATTCTAACTGTCTGTTGATTTACCCCTGTTCCCCATTTTTACAGGACTGTGCAGAGCTAACATTTCTAAACTGAAATGCTATCTCGGGTAACTTGGAATAATCCAACAGTAATAGTGCAGAGCTTAATGCAGGCCCACTCGGTTCAAGTGGGAAGTTCCACGCTCTTGTCCCTACCTTCAGGATCACGTGTACAATGTAAAATAGAGGAAAAATAAATTATAAGCAATATTAGAAGCAGCATAGGAAACCAACGCTCCTCCCTCTCAAGAATTTCCTGCTCAGTTATGTTAGAGTCAGGATCCCTCTTGTTTGTGTGTTTGTCCTTTTGCCCTTTCCTTTTTGACCACTGCCCCTTCTCTGTTTATAAGGGACGGATTTAGATGGATAATGGAAAATACTTCACCCTTGTCCTGTGGCCTCACGGTATAGGCACTTTTCAGGGAACGGGATTCAAGAATTTCAGATTTGAAATCCTTGTGCCGAGGGACATGACTGAAGCCTCTTTTCATACCCTGGAGAGAATGATAGTGGGTCATTGGAAAAAGCAGTGGGACTAGTTCTCTGTGCCGAGAGACCATGGCAGAACGTTACCACATAGCACATCTATGCTAGGAAACAAAATGGACAAGGGCTGTTCTCTGCACTGAAGCCATTTGGCATGACGGAACCATATATCACATAGAACATGATATCTATAATACACTACACTGAGAGCATGGGCAAGCGTGGCTTTGGAGGCTAATAACTGGTATATCACCAAAACCATGCCAAGGACTGTGCTAACAGCATGTTAGTATGGAGGAACACAGCTCAGAGCCTGTGTATTAATTAGTAGTCTATGTGTAGCTGTAATGCAAGACTATTTTCCAGGCATTTATGTATAAGCAAATGATTCAGCATTGTAGATAAGAATCTGAGTCTTGGAGAAGTAGGTTTTCAAGGCTACCCTTTGTTAACTTTTAGCTCCAGCTAATCTTACATCCCACATTTTCTGCTCCTTGTTGATAGTAGCTACTGAGAATCTCCAGGGCCCAGCTCTTCTCAGCTGACCCTGAAGCTGAATTTGTGAATTGAACTGCCCAAAGCAGATGTCAAAAGATTAGATACAGCATATACCTGTTTGTTAGATTTTTAATGTTAGAATATAATAAAAATAGTTGCTTTCATTGTTAAGTGCTTTCTGTTCAAATTAGAAGCAATTAAGTATTATTAAATGGATACTTCTGCCTTTTCTTGCAAATGTTTGCTCTATTTTAACAACAGGAGAGATCCTTGGTAAGCCAAGGAAAGACAACTATAGGCAATTTGACTTGACTCTTGGTGTTAAAGGGTACTTTGCTAGAAACAGATAATGAAGAACATTTCCAAGAATTAATTCAATATTCTTGGTTTTGGAAGGTTGGTTTCATTATGATTTTCATTTAGTTAAGTTCCATTGCCAAATCATTGAGCAATGACTCCATACAATTTTATTAAAACTAATGAAACGAATACTCTGTTTTTAGGCCAAATTCAGTATGGCACTTCAGCAAAAGCTTAATTTCAACTACATGAGAAGTGATATTATTGATAAGTCAAGCATGCTTTATCTTATTGAAGGTGGATCATCATTTGTATATAAAAAAAAAATCTCCCAGTCATTTGAGGTCTTTCATACTGAAAACTGAAAAAGTGGAAAATGTCCTATCAGTCTTGCTTGGCTTTCTTTGCCCTACATTTCCAATTTACTTATTTGTTTATATTTATTTCTATATTTATATTTTGAGTAGCATGTAGAATTCCTTGTATTTTTGGGCCGTTATTTTAATATTTATCCAAAGTCTGTCAGGATTACCACTGAGGTTTTATCCTGTGTTTTGGTTCTATCATCAGGGACTTTTTTGTACTAACATCTCTAGTCTCATGTTATCTTAACACAAAGTGATCTGCACTAAGTAAGATACAAGCTTCAGCTAATGAGAATTAGCAGCTATCTAGAGTAATAGACTGTTAAGGTGTGGCTGAGGTTCCCCTGTCAACTTTGTCTCTCAATGTACATGAAGATCAGGTGTGGTACTTGTCAGGGCCTTGAGGACATTAGGTCTTAATTTCCCTATCAGCCTCACCAGGGACCTCCACCCTCTGCCTCTGGGCCCAGGAGCTCCATTTAAACTCAGGGCTGGGTGTTTAGTCCTTGTCTGAGCTCTGTTACAGTTCTGTGCCTGACTTCTGCCCTCTCCCCTGGATAGATCACAGGCCTGTGTGGTAGGTGGTTTGTCTCAGATGGGCTCCATAACTTGTCTCTAGTGCTGTCTCCATACCCATTCTTTTTCCCCCTGGCTGGTCTATGTGGGGATTTCTTAGCATTGGCAGCCAAGACTCCTGTTTTTGCCCCTTTTCCTTGGTGGTGTGAAGAGCGGGCACAGCCCACTGGCTCAGATAGAGCTTCCTTGCATGAGTAGACCTTTCCTTCTCCTCGCACCTGCTCCTGAGCCCCTCAACCTTCTCGCCTATCTTGCCTTGTTGAAATTGCAGTCTCCCAGTCCAGCTCTTCCCCACTATTGCCATAAGGTTTTTTGTGATCATCTGCTGCTTCATGACTGAATTAAATATGCTTAATTTTGAGTGTGTTTTTAAAAGATAATTTAAGTGAAATACAATGATGCAAATGCTGCAATTCACTGACTCAAAGAGAAGAAAAAAGCAAGGGGGTTGGAAGGGGATTCAAAAGTTCAACAGTATATTCTCCTGGGCTATGGCAGGATCAATCATACGAACACAATTCCTGACAGATATTTATTTAATCTGTTCTATAAGCACTTCAGTAAGGGAGATTCTAGAGATTCCATTGTCAATCTGTTCACTATTTAACTATTCGAGCTGTAAAGACAGAATTTTCTTGAGTTCAGAGTCTTAATTGCTTGTGCTGTTATCAGTATTCCAGATTGCTAAAGTTGATGGTATTTCAGACACCTGCTATACATAATCCTTTTCTGTTTTGTGGTTTTGATGAGCCTATGCTTCTTGCATCAAAATTTCATGAGAACTGAACTATCTTTTGTTAGTGAAGTAAACCAATATCCAAACTGTGTCCTCAATAGATTACTCAGCCAAGTTTTGGGAAACTACTTGGAAAGCTGTAAGAGTTCTGGGGAAGAGTGGACCATTGTCAAAACAACAAAAATCTTCCTGTAGGTGCTTGGATTTTGCAGTCTTCAGTCAGAGACAGTGGTGAAGTTTTATGGTTTTTTTTCAGACTTGATTCTTTTCAGTCTGATGTGTTCTTGGTTCTCGTGGTTTAGGTCAGTCATGTCTCAGGGATATCCAGTCACAACTCTCCAGTTCTGAACTTGTTTGTAAGTATCCGACATACCCCAACATCCCCCCAGTGTACCTTGGGCCAGTTCAGCTGGGGAGGAAGCACCAATAGTTTATTCCTTATGATAAAACTGAGCTATAAAGTTCCAGTTTCCAGGGTTTGTCATCTAGCTTTCTTCTCCCTGCTTCACAGCAGTTGCATTAATCATTGCCTTTGGCCTGAACGCTTGCAGGCCAGCTAGGAAGAAAATCTACTGAAGTGTAGAAGACATAGGAGAGTTCAGTACTTACTGAAATATTATGTGTGCCATAAAATGACATTGTTTTGTTATTTTGACTTGTAGGGTGGTGGTTTGCTTGGTTTTCTTCACCCCCCCCCCCCCCCCCCACCCCCGTCTCAGATTATTTCCACTGTTAGAACAATGTTAGGTCGATGTTGTTTGCTC
>JANHFX010016402.1:0-39308 GCA_027560015.1 Chloroceryle amazona
GGTGTTCATGCGGTGGGGTGCTCAAGGCCTTCTCCTCTCCTGCAGTACCTTTCTCCCCACAGTGGCGAGCAGCCCCGCTTCCCAACCCTGGGGACGCATCTTTTAGCTCCTGCTCCTCTCCCAGACTTCTCTGGGACCCTGAGGGCTTTCTCGGCTCAGGTCCATTGTAGCCATCGGGTCAAAGTGATCACAGAGCATGCCACGCAGTGTGTAGGCCCCGCTCTGTGTGCTGCTTTGGCACCTTTGATAGCACCGGGCTTTGAACCGTAGATTGCACAGCTCCGGTGGGGTGTTCTCTTCTTCCCGGGTCATCCTGCTCCCTCAACCTTTTCTTTTGCATCCTGGCTCCTTCCTGTTCTTCAGCAGGCTCCACGGAGCTGTCAGCATGGGCACGCTTGCTGGAGAGCTTCCACGGATTGCTCACGGAGGGAAAGACAAGGTGTCTTTATTTCACTGTTACCAGAGCACTCTGCTGCTTTCAGCTGTGCTTCTCGGGTTATACCTTCAGGGTTTTATGTTCCTATGTGCTTCTCTTCAAAGCCTTGACTCTTCTGGTTACAGTAAGGTGGTTTTTTCATCAGACCACAAGCAGCAGAATGTTTGTCAGAGTACTCCGAGGCTTGCAGGACTGTGTTCCCCCTGAGGTGGTCGACTTGATTTCTTTTTGAGGACAGTATGAATATTGACAAAGATTTTTTTTACCTGATATTTCATTTGATACCCTAATTTTGATCCTTTAACCTTCATACCTCTTCCCGTTCCACGTTAAAGCATTCTTAAAATAAAAATGTTGTAAAGGCAGATTAATTTATTTGACTGATATTTTGGAGGGTGTTTTAAAGGCATTCCTCTCTAAGGTATTGGATAAAACTTACTTTAATTTAGTGAAGAAAAATCCCATTAAACTAAAGACATAGTCTTCTGTGTTTTCATTCAATAAACAATTTATTTGAGAAGACTTGAGTAGAGAAAGTCCTGCTCAGTTCCAGAGGAAAATTAGTTCCAAAGAGGACTTTGGTGCTAATGATTACAAATATATTTCACGGAGAGCTGCCTTTTACAAGTACATTTTATCTTAGGTGAACTAGATAGTGTTTGGCTGGGTTCAGAGTATGAGAAACACTCTTTGGATTCACAAATGAATTCACTGATGAATGCTCAGCTACCCAATAAATTCTACTTGTGAAAAATGCAGCTTTCCTGGAGCCATGGAGCAAGTGTATGCCTACTTTAGCAGTGGCTAGTTGTAGCTTTGTTACTTGAGACACCTGAGATCTTTCCTTTGCTCTTGAGCTTGCTATCTTTACCCCTACCAAGAGGTTGTTGGAGGGTACAGAACGTTTCCAATGAAAAATAAAGAGGTAAACACGTAAATACCAGAAAGCTACTGGAGGTTACGCTGCCATATACATGGAAATATAGGGGAGGATGAATGTATGTGGAAGATATCAAGAGATGGTGGAGGTGATGTAGCATTATTTATTCAGTGGTCGTTACAAGAAAAGCAGGCAAAAGACCATGAAGTAGTCTGTAAAGTTGTTATGTCCACCTATTTACTCAGCAGAAAATGCATCTTGGCATTCTTCTGGTTGATGGCAAATGTCTTAGAACAACAGTAATCATTCCTATGGGTAAAGGCACAGAATTTCTTCCTGCGTTCACTGTCTCCAACAGCCTCGGTCCATGTTGCAGCTTCTAGCCGAATAAATCTGGTATCATCTGAAATTTCACAGCTTAAATTATGTAACATATTATGCAAGCATGAACAGAAGAGAAATAATACAAAATGATTTAAGAGATTAAAAAAATGACAGCATATGAGAAAACTAGAAGAGGGAAAAACCATGTGCAAATACAACTAAGATATAGTATGATAAACATTCCTATCTGATGGAAGAGACAAACGAGAGCAGAATGCTTCCAAAAGATGATTATAGGCTCACTGCGTGTAGCACACTAACAATGAATACACTTGCAATTGCCTCTGGCAGTAGAGCTGGCCACAGTAAATCCAGGGCTCCCATAAAGACAGAGAAAATTGCATGGCACGCTCACTAAAGCTGGGGAAACAATAAGGTATTGGAAGCTTTCATTGCTGGAAAGATACTGGTAATTTGGAAGGAATTTGTAGAAAACTGGGAAGAAGTGGATTGCTGGAGATAAACATACTAGTTTAGAAAGAGAGATCGGAAGATTTAAACCTGTGTAACCTGGCAGTAATGTCTGCTTTTAGATACTTTAATAATCTGACAGCCAAGGGGGGGAATAATCACAGAATCATAGAATGGTTGAGGTTGGAAGGGACATCTGAAGGTCATGTTGTCCAACCTTCTCCCCCCTAAGCAGGGACACTTAAAGCCAGGTGCCCAGGACCATGTCTAGATGGCTTTTAAATATCTCCAAGGAGGGAGACTTCACAATTCTCTAGGCAAGATGTGCCATTGCTCAGTCACACTCACAGTCAAAAAGAGTTTCCTGATGCTCAGGTGAAACTTCACACGTCAGTTTGTGCCCGTTGCCTTGCGAGTGGCCTTTGCAATAACATCTACCAGCTGTCTTAGCAACAGTGGGTGCATCCTACCAGGGCCCCTGGATTTATGTATACCCAGTTTGCTTAAATATCTGGAATTGCTTTCAACCTTCAGGGACAAAGTTATGATGATAATATGAAACTTTCTGAAGCTTTGATCCCTGAAATGCATCTCTGAGGCATATAAAAGCCTCTTACACCAAAACCACCTTGAAAAAATATAAATATAAACCCACTAAGTTCTTAAATAGTAAATATTGTTGTTTAGTTTAATTATATATATTTTCTTTTTGGAAATGGAAAAGAACTTTATTTTGGTTTTGGACTATAGCTCCTTTTTATTTGGTTTGTAAACTGATAAAGATCTACACCTCTTTCCAAATCTAGGTGCCTTTAAGCACTTTAAAATCACAGTAAACTTCCATAAATTGGCACAAGTTCTGTTTTGTGGTCACCTCTGTCATAATAATTAGCACTATTTCTTCTACTGAATATTACAGTGAGATAATATCTGAACTCACACTTTCATTTTGCCCCTAACATCCAAAGAAAGGTGGGTGCTTTGCAGAATGTACCAGTGGTTGAGGTTTGTTGTGCTAAAGAGTGAAGTGCTGATCTAAGGAGCCTGTGTAATGTATAAGCAGATTTTTTTCCTGGATTGAAAAGCTCATGCTGTGTACTTCTGCTTATGTCAGCTATAGTCCATAGAAAGGCAAAAGAGACAACACTTCAGGAAAAAGAAAAAAATTCAACTGAAATAATTTTGAGCTTCAAAGATAAAAACAATACCCTGAATTCTTCCCAGGCAAGTGGAGCAGCTTGGCACTGGCTGCTGTAAATGTAATTTTCCTTAATATTCAGTTTCTCAGTGCTGCTCTAAATTACCTCAGTTTATAAGCAGAAAATTGATAGTATCCTACCCATTGGATTAAAATAGAGCAGGACATAACGAAATCCCCTCCAAAGTAAAAGATTCTATTTATTTTTCCAAGCATTAATTTCAGAAGAGCACTTCACTTCTGTTGCTTCCTGGGTACCCAGAAAAAGGCATCACTCCAGCCAAGGTTATGGATCCTGGTTCAACAAGATGCTTGAGCTAGTGCCTGATTTTAAGCACGACCCTAGACAAAAAAACCTCAGCCTGCTTCCCTAAAATGTAGCCATGTGCTTATTAACTTCATCAAATAAAGGCTCTGAATTACAAATCTAGTTCTCCAATAGGAGCTGCATTCCTTCAAAGAAAATGTCTTTGCTGACCTTTTGGTGTCATTATTTTTCATGTCTTTGTTTAGTAATTTCACACCACATTGAAGTTTTACCTACCTGCCTGCCTCTTCTTTCTTGCTGCTATCTGTGAATAAGATGAGCATCCTGTGCAGAAAATTTTTCAGTTCATTTATATAATTAGGGGTCAAGAAGTGACCTCTGCAAGGCTCAACTCAGCAGCTCTTCGTAGAAGTCAGTAAACTATTAGTACAGCTACTTTGTGCTCACAAATTTTGGACTTTTATAGCTACTTTGAAAGGTTTGATTACAAACATCCTTCCTATAACTTCCTATTGAGTCTGTTGCATGTAAATGTAGAAGGTGTCTTGTGGAGTAGGTGTCTATACTCACAGTGTTTTCCTTGTCTGTAAACTGTCAGTAAATTCACACAAGCATTGTGAAATCAAGCACTCATACCTGAAGATAGTCTAAAAATTAATAATTTTCCACTGCATTAATATGTACATGATGCTTATATTATATATTTAACTCAGGTTTAATGGGATACTTGAAAATCTATATTTAACAGGGAAACAGGAATATGGCACATTTACTTCAGAGAAACTTTAACTTTTGGGCTTCCTTGATTGCTAAGTGCTTAATTTTAAAAGCTGTAGCTTGCATCTTTATTAGTATAACTTGACTATTATTTTAAAAGAAATAATAGTGATAAATGCTTAGGAATATTTGAAATAGAGTTCTTCAGCTGTGCTATGTACAAACTTTTCACACAGCTTAGCTGGGAGCCAAGTCCTTTTCTGCACATACAGTCTTCCTAGTCTTACCTGTGGAACTGCTAAGTTGCTCAAACTTAAATTTACCTTCTGTTTCAGGAGCTTAGCTTATGGTTTTCTATACCCAGTAGCTGGACAGTTCTCAGCTAATAGACCACATCTGTCGTTATTGGTCTGATCAATCATCCAGTATCCTAGCAGGCTTGTCCATTGACGTCAGGAACCAGATCCAGATTTGCCTTGGATATGAGATTCATGGACTGATAGTTGAAATTAGGGACCTTTCTTATGTAGGTGAGTTAAGCCTCTCAAAATAGCATTAAAGGGTTAATATATACATATTACAGTATAAGATGGGCACCTAAATTCTTTAAGCTGCTCTGGATATATCACTCTGTGTTCATACCACCTGCAGTATCCTTCAACTTCTACACCTGTACAAGTAAATACATAATGCCCTTTTTGGATATAAAGTTATCTATAAAGTTATTTGAACGATCTCCATTGCATTGTAGTAAATAGACAAAACAAAAAAATCACACTCATCTTTGCACTGTCAGGATTTTTCTAATGCAGAACAGGCATTTGTTAATCAGGAATATGGAGTCTTTGACATCTTGGGTCCCAATCCTTCAGTGAAGCTAGTCATGCACCTGCTTACTTTGTGCACAAGTCATTCTACTGAATTCTAAAGGACTATTCATGTGCATAAAGCTAAGCCTGTGTGTAAAAGCCTTTGCAAGACTGGGCCTAGGTTGTAAGATTGATAATGACCTGAGGCTGATTCAACAGAGAACAAGCAGTCCTTTTAAAGTGTTGAGAAGTGTAACTCCAGCTCAGCTGCACAGGTATAGGCAGTGCTAAGAAACCTTATAGTACATGGAACTCTTAAAACTGGCCACGAAAAAGTGACAAGGGGTACCATAGATATTTTTTCATTTACATTTTAAAATACTGCATTTTACCTTTTTCTTTTAATTTATTTTTTTTTTATTCTTGGCTTCAGCTTAATTTCATTATGTCTATTAATTACATTTGAATAACTTTATTGAAGGAGCTCAGAAACTTCCCTGAATTCATATAACTATATATATATGTTTATATATATATAGCCTGTATGAAAAAGTAGATCTGCTTAGAGAATGGTAATTGTGAGAAATCATAACTATGCTCTTTGCAACATTCTTGCCTGAGGAAAAGACAAAACATCAGGACTGTTAGATAAAGAAGTGCACAGAAGGGCTTTCCATACTTATTTGTTTGTACCATGCTTTGTGCCTTTAGGTAACACTGATTATGAAATGTCACTTGTTTGTTAGGCTTACTAAGATAAAGTTAGTAATGAAGAGCAGAAGAGACTTTGTCCTGCAACTCAGTCAACTCTAAGTCACACCACACTGGTCCATCAGAAAATTCCAGTTTCCTCACAAAGGATGAATTTAATCATCTAGCTGGGTGAAGGAGTGAGCAGATTAGGCATGGAAAAAAACATACCAAAGCTGGAGCGTGTGAAGGTGATAGTCCTGAGACCACCACTGCTGGCTTTATTCTAGTTCGTGGCCTTGGGGACGTGACAGATCTTTTGCTCAGTTTCATGCAGGAAAACAAATTAAGAAGGTGCTTCTTATAAGGCACGGTGCTCCTTTACTAACCTTTTTAATTATTATTGAAATGAAGATTAAAATTATGGAGTTGGAGAGTATTTTGCTGTTTCAGAATTTAGTAGTTCACGCTGAAGTTTCCTTTATGTTCTTTCTGGGTTTATGTCAGCAGCCTAGAAGATGGACATTTGACAGGCCACAATAGACTGCTCCTTTCCCAGGTATCTCCTGCTTGTTTCCTTTATCTGTGAATAGGAAATGGCTTAAAGGCACCTGTGTTATGAAGGTCCCAGGGGCAGCTGCCTGACTAGTGAATGCCTGATTATGTGTTAACGTGCTTTGTCAGATATTGGCAGAATCTGTTCTCTTCTTTTGCCTTTTCAGCAAGGGTACCATTGACAGACTGGCTACCCATTTATAGAAATGTTGTCCATCAAACTGTGAGGAAGGACAATGGTGTTTTTCTGTGGCCAGTGACTGTGGGAAACTTTTCTTTGGCTATTCAGGCAATTTTTGTAGCTTGCTCTGAAGAGGAGAGACTGATGAGTGCAAAAAGTACAATTAAGCAAAGCCAGACTTCAATTGAAGGCTGTAGTGTAGTCTGCTGTTCTCATTTTTTATTTGGAAAAAAAATCTATGGGTTTTCACATTGCTGTGTGGCATTCAGCGGGGGGCTATTACAATCCTAAATTTTTTTTCTAGACCACCTAATTCTAAGTAAAAATTAAATGTAATGAGAGCCTCTTGGAGTTCTGAATATTTTAAAGCATAATTCCCACAGAAGGGATTCGACCTAAACTGCAGAGAGCATCAGTTGGCTAATTATAGCTGCATTTTATATTACAGCAGGTGTCAGATGCAGTCATCTCAATAAAGTCCACATAATACTCTGGAAAATAACAAAAGCTTTTCTTTGAATGTGAGTACTAATTTCTGCTAGGTGTCATATGAGCTCTGATACTTCTTATTGGCATTAACAAGAGCACTGTGGCACTCAAACATGCTTTTTGCTTAGGATGAATTGATACTGTAAAGCACTTACTAGTCAGCCTTGGCAGATGTCAGTAGTTAATACTAGTGTTGTAGAGGTTGGTATATAATGCAAAGAGTCTTATGTAAATACTTTTAGATGATGGGCTGGTTTTGAGAATGAGTGTGAGCCGTGCACCAACTTACTTAATGAAAGCTAAATAGACAACAGCAGGAAAACTGCATTTCCTTTAGCTTCTGTCCTAAGTCCTCTGCAAGTAAAAGGCAGATGGGAAGGCAGTAAACTAGGTGAATGAAAACATTAAACTTAATAAGCACTTCATGATTTCATACCCTTTTCCCAATTCAATAGAAGCAGTAAGTTTGGAGTAACTAAAGGGATGGGTGAGAAAGGTCTTCCCTAAACCTTAAAACTGAGATTCCCTAAAGACTGTATCTTCAGAACAGCCTGCGTGTGATGAAAGTACAATCTATATGCGTTTGATGGTCACCTGAGTTTTTAATTAAAAGATAGGATTCTATGAATCCAAGAGGAATGTGTTTTAAAACATTCATGAATCAGTAGAATAAATACTGAATTGGGTAGCTTGCACAGAAGCCCTTGAATACAAGCAACTGTGATGATATTGAGGTGCAATTGCAGGCACAATGGACAGGGTGAAAAGCACAGGCAGCAAAGACTGCTCGGGTGACTGTGCTTGGCCTAACATGCAACAGAGGCACTTCTCAAGCTTGCCAGGTACCCTAAGAAGCAGAAGGATAGGAGAAGTCCCAGTACAGAGCGGCAGGGCACGGTCAGGTCAGGGAAGGCTTGCTTCTTCTGCTGAAGGGGATAGGGCATGCCTGGTCCAAGCATGGACAAAGAGAAGGGCTTCAACAAAGAATAATGCCAAACGTTAGTCTGATCATGCAGGAGGAACAAGTGTCTACCATATACTAGAAAAACAAAGGAAATTTGTCAGATCATTAAAATCCCCCCAAATATGAATCTTCTCTAAGAACAAGTCACTTAACCATCTACTATCTGGTGCTATACACCTCTCTCCCACATCATCCCCCCCCGAGAAAGGGCACTCCTAAACACCAGGCTGCCTTTGTTTCTGACATAGAAGCCCACAGAGAATTTCAGAGCTTATAGAAATAATAAATACAACTTAATATAAGAAATCTTTTCTTTTTAAAATGTAATAGTCAGCTGAACAAAACTGTACCACAAGTTCCAGAGTATTACCTTCACAACTCTGTAAGAAAAAACAACCACAGGTTATGAAATATCATTTCATATTTTGTAGAATTGAAGAATAGTTTAAATTATGATGTTGCCACATTACATACTGGATATGCTAACACGTAGGAAGAGCCTGGGTTTGGTCTGAAGGCTAGAGACAATGAGTAATATGTAAAAAACAAGTGAAAATAGATTAAAGAAATATATTCATATTAAGAATACATGTATTTCTGGACTAAGATAGACATACTGTTCAAAAAGGTTTCTAATTACAATAATGAATATATATATAATATGTATAACCTCTAAACCTGGCCAAAACCAGATATTGAAACCAAAGATACAGAGAAGAAAACGATTCCTTGGCTAATCTGTGCCTGGCATCTGGGGAGCTGTCTATGAGAGAACTGCTTTAGCTCTCACACATGAGATTACCAGTAAGGAAAAGACATGAAAACACCTGAGAGCAAAAGCCCAACTACAAAAGATGAAGGCATGATTGCCATTGTACAAATGAATTTACTGATTTACCCTGTTTATCCCACATAGCCCCTTTCTGAAACATGGCAATACTGCCAGCAGCCCAGCTTAGCTTGGAAAGCTCTGAGGAGTTCTGTGGAAGGCTACAAGGGTAAAGGAGGTAGAGTTAACTGCAGGAACTGTCAACCTAGTCATCCTTTGATTGTCCCCCTTTTAGCCTAAAAGGCATCAGTTATTGGTTTTGCACTATTGCTTTCCCCTGTCTTACATTTCTGGTGCTGGGATGTGCTCCTGTGCAGGTGATGCAGAACTGGGTATTAAGGAACAAAATCTCCTCCTGCCAGTAGACATCCTATTTTATGTATTAATTTATTTATTTTTCATTCTAGGGGGAGAAGGTAAGGAGCAGTTATCAGCAAGCAGAGATGCTATTGTAAAATGTAACCACCAATAGTGTCATTCAGAATTTATTACCCTCTGTAGGTTACAAAACCCTAACAGCTTCTAGTGATGTCCCTGAGGTATTCTTTAGAAGCAGGTATCTGACAAACAGTTCCTATGGTAATGACTGTTACTGTCCTCGATATAATATGAGGTTTATGTGTGTGTAATTCTCCTCAATTCTTCTAAAAAAACCGAGTGAGTCTAGGATAATTTTGTATATCACCTGCTGTGAAAATTGCTTTGGTGGCAAGCAAAATCAACTACTCCATGACCCACGCTTCTTGGCGTTAGACATTATATGAAACTTACTGTACTCTTCTTTCTCCACAGTTATTGTTACTTCTCCTCCTCCATTTTCACTCTGAGATTACAGGGATTTGATTGCACGACAGAGGCAGCGCAGATGGCAGTCGAAGGTCTGTATCTGCCAGGTGGCTGTGATACAGCTGAGTCAGCGTATGCAGCTGAGCACAGCTCCCTTTCTGACATAGATGTTCAGTGCCACTTCTCTGAATCATGGCCCTGCATAACCTTTGAAAGTACTGCTAGCAAAATGTAGACTATACTGAAGTACACAGTACTTTGGCAGGCAGAAGTCAGAGGAGGTCTTGATCTGAATTCATTGTAAATGCTCAGAAGAGAGAAATACTTCCTGGATTTGCTACTGTGGATGGAAATGATGGACTTGATGATCTAAAACACCAGGAAAGTTTAGGCCCCACCTAAATATATCACCTATAAATATAAACACTGTATAAATAATCACCAATACTCCAAGAAAGTTTGCAGGAGATCTGTTCAAGTTTGCTGATAGGCTTCAGTAGAGAAGAAAATGAATCTTTAGAGCCAAGGAGAAAATCAGGTAGTCCTATGATAACTAGGAGAGAAGAATCGGTTCTTTTAGTTTGGGAGGATGGGATAATGGCATTCTGAACAATGTGGAACTGCCTTCCTCTTCAAAGGGCTCAGATACATCCAACAGCTCCTTTCTAATAGTCAAGTTTTACAAATGAGGTGTCATGCAGGAAGAAGTTGTATGATGAAACACATGCTCCCTCTGTGATGCTATCACAGTGCCGTGCCCCTTCCTGGATATACTGCAGGTGTGCACCAGCAGACAGTGCTGATACGAGACCTTCCAGTCAGATGCTGCTGCTCCTCATCTACAAACATGCAAGAGATGGGGGACTGGGAACCTTGAATGAGCAGGGAAATACATCTGAGGAAGAAAGCAAGCAAGTGATGGCTTACATAAGAAGCAGTTTGGGAAAGGAGTTTTGCACCTTTTATAGGTCCAAGAACTTCAACAAAATTGAAGGGAACAAAAGGAAATAGGAACAAAGGAAGATAGGAAATGCAAGAGGGGGTTCTGGGCATGGTGCTTTCTGTGACTAACACTTTAAGGGACCAGAAATGGACCCAAACCCACATATCTGAGAAGGCTTCATGCTTCTCCAGTAGTTTTATAGGCAACATTACTTCATTATCTGCATGGAACATTAGAGTTCGTTACAATGCTGTAGATTCAAATGAACTGGGGAGATTTGGGGAGGAATGTTGTTCCCTTGAGGAGCTTCACCAGATCATCTTAAAGAAGGGTGGGGATTGGGAGAAAAACAAACACATGGGAAAGAACTGAAAATTCCCAGAGTTCCAGTGATCCTCACAGCTGTCAGGAAGGTGATTTGTTCATATAAGTATGCTAAGGTCCCACGGATGCCAGCAGTGCTGTACACTATTTGTAAAGGTTTTGTAGTGAGATACAGGGATGGGTTCATCCATTACCAGAGCTGCAGAAGACTTCTATGCTATGGAGTCTAACAATGAAGAATTTCATTCCTAGATCCAAGTCTGTGAGAGTGAAACCATGGTGTCTTCTGCTCTATATGAAAGATCAACCTTGTTTGAGAGCTCACTTCTTTTGTTAAAGGAGGAAATAAAAAGGTTTTCCTAAAAATGAAGAATAAAACAAACACTTGATAATATGTCTGTGGACATAGTTTCAATCGACATCGACTGTGGCATGAAAACCTATGAGATATATTCATCTGCCCTTTCATTAAACAACACAATCTTTAAACATGTTGCAAGGAAAGTAAAGAGTTTAGAGTATTAAAAACATATGCAAAGATTTTGCAACTAATATGTATGTGGAGGTTCAAGAAATCATCCAAGGCCAGAGTACTTGAAGAAGTGAGGGACTGTTGAATTACTATGACATTAAATATAATAACTGTAATACTCTGGGGAATACATTTTCCATAACAAATATAGAACATCTTTTCTAATTTCTATTATGTTTATCAAGGTCATTCAGTGACAGAACGCAAAATCTTTTATTTTGTACATTCAGATACTGTCAGGTATGTAAGTTCTGTAGCTAATGTAGAAAGGCATTTAAAAACTGGAAGTCATTAATGAAGAAATTCTGTCTTTGCCCAATATCACACAATAATTTTTCTCTTATGACCAGACTTTAACAATATGCAGGCTCAGGCTGGCTTTATTCCATTAATACATTCTATTTCCAAAAGTGTGTTGCCTATATATTAAACACAGTGCACACACAAGTACCCTAGCATTCCTTGAAAATGAATTTCAAATCCACATTTATTCCAAGTGCTCTGGGGCAAGAACCATCTTTTGTTATCAAACAATGCAAATGGGATCTTGGCCCATAATTGGGGCTCCTAAGCACTGTGAATTCTTTCACCAATGTCTCACATTCTCTTTCTCCTTCTCTTTGTCCCTCTGCAGATTATGCCAGTGTTTACAAAGGTTGGGATCCCTTGCATCCTCATCAGTTTTTACATTTGCCCAAGAATCAGATTCAGTTTAGCCTAGCATTCTTCACAAAGATAAAAGGGTGACAGATCCTGACACATTTGTGCTTTTGAAAAGTAGAAAAGCTGATTTCATGCATAAACCTTATCCTAAAGCTGTCTCCAAGGTGAAATTGTACCAGCCTTGGTATAAAAAGTGGAAGGAGGCAGATATTTAAACTACATACAGTGATGTACTTGAGCATTCCTTCTTATACTATAACCAGAAAATCCTGTAATAGACTTATTTTCCAGCTTTTCCCTACAGAAACTTTGCTTTAAATCCGATTTCTTTGTGATCAAAGCACACCTAAGGCATCGCATCTGTGTCTTAGGTGATAACCAATCTTCTTGACTTGTATGGGCTTCTATCAGTATTATTTAAAACTTTAATACTGGGCAAAAAGTTTCATTGTTGAATGCTTATTTTACAGTTGCATTATCTGGACAAACATATACCCGTGAGTCGTGCATTAATCACTGAATTACTAGGCTTTAGTGGTCGATTTATACATGACAGATCAGTATGTTCTATCATAAATAAATGAGTGAATTTACTAAAGTATTGATAATTTCTGGTGCTTCTATTCAGCAACGGTAATTTAGTAAAACTAGGAAGAAATGTGAAATTATTGAAGGCGTGCAAAGAGCCAGAATGGGTGATACTGCCAAATTAGAAGTCTCTTTTTAAGGTCTGATACTTTAGCCTGTAGTTAAAATGAGCTTTGCCACTGAAAGAGCATTGTGCCCATAATGCTTGTTCCCCAAACAGGAGTGGTGTAGCAACAACTATTCAGTCACAGGTTCTTAGGTTGTTTGTATAGTATAAAGCCAGGCAAAACCATTCCAATTCTCTTGCTGGACCTCCCACGTAACGTAGCTCTAAGAATTTCCTGGAAATAATTCCTTCTGGCATTACAGTATATATTTGACAAAACATGTTATTCTTGCTTATCACATTTCCAGTGATGAAAAAAAATCTACCAAAACTCTATGATGTTTCAGTGATTATCATAGCAATGAAAAAAAAATGGAGCCTTTAGTCTAAATTTACCTAACCTTATTTTCAGACCCCTTGTCTTGTTACACATTGATTTACCCAAACTGAAGATATTAACCAATCTTCATTTTTCTTTAATTTAAAACCCTTTACTTTAGTAAAACCCTTACAGAACTTGGACAAATCACTCTTTTAACTTTCTTTCTGGGCTCTTCTACACACAAAACGTACTGTGCAGAAAGCATATGAATTCACACTGCTTGAGCTAGTTAGCTCTAGTTTGCCAGGCACAGCCATCTGATGAATGCTAAATAGGTAAGATACAAACTACTTTACCTTAAAGACAATTGTAATGTAATAGAAGAGATATTTTTTATTTTTAATTTCACTTTGAAATGAAACAAACTGCCTCTAAGAAAGGTTGAACCAACACCAAGAAAAAGAAGTGATGTGCACCCCCTCCCTTTACTCAGTACTCTTGTACATGTGTGTGCTGATCACGAGGCCACGGTTATCACTGGCATAGATGTATCAGGCCAAGCTAAATCTTATATTCTCAGAAGTATTAAGTATGTTTATACTTCCATCTGGTCTACAGCAGAACTGTTTAAATGAATTAGGGGGGATAAAAAAGAGTTGATGTCAAAATCTTTTACAACACAAAGTTCATTATTAATAGCAAGATGTCAGTGAAAGCTTCACCAGTGAGGAAATCATGATCAGAGGCTGGAAAAGAGTTATAGAGATATAGATACAGCAGAGTGTCAAGGGAATCTCTTGACTGAAGGAAGAAATGGCAGAGAAATTTTAAGCTAAACCTGTTTTGGTTTATGTTATGTGTTATGTAGTTCTGTACCTGAGTCTCATGGCAGTGGTGTGTTCAGTGGGATAGTGCAGGAATGAACTTTACTGAGCACATTTTATAGCATGCTGAAATTGGGTGATATCTCTCTATCTAAATTTGATGATTCCACATCATGGAAAATATATTTCTATTGAGTGTGCTGCACAATTAATTTCAGATACTTTAATTACCGATTATCTTAGTTAAGAATTTCAAGAAGAGTTACCTCTTGCAGTCTTGGGTGTGTCCATTTTTCCTGCTAAATTCAGTACTGATTCTAAATGGGACTGATTTTCAGAGGTGGAGGTATTGTTTTCTGTTTCAAAGGCTTCTTGCTCCAGTGGCCAAGTACAGAATACATTCTGAATTTTCCATTGTTTTTGAAAAATCTTTCCCATACCACATTTTCTTATTTTTAAGCACACAAAAAAACTGAGACACAGATTGTACAGAGTGGGATCATGAAGTCAGATGGATCAGAAACTCATAAGTGAAATCTCAGCAATTTGGAAAAGTTGAGAGGGGAGAGGTTAAAAAACTGTGTCCTAGAATTACCAACTTAGCTTCCTGGTTGCTTCTACTTTTTATTTCTTTTACTCTGGATTCAGTTAACTTATATCAAAAAGGGACTGAACATGTCATTCTCTGAAAGTCATTTAAGTACCTGAGTAATTCCACTCACATTAATGATACTGTTTCAGCATCTGCTTAGGGTTACATCCATGCTTAAGTATTCTGTTGGGACTTAAATTATGTGAATTTGGGTAGCCTGATCTTGTTATTATTGTCACTAAATATATATAAAAAGAAAGTACAGAGTCCTATCATTAATACCCATGTCGTTCTACTCCTATTTGTTTCAGAATAATAAAGTTTTCCTCTTAGAGAAATCATTTACTTTTTTCCCTTACCAACATCATAATAGACTGTATTAAGTCCTTGATTTAAAATTTTCCTGAATACTCTCTGAAAATGAAACCAAAAGCATGCTCTGCTCCCCTGGTTTTGTATAACCTGGAAGAAAATCAGAAGGGGAAGCATGACCTTTCATTCCTGAGGCAATATTTGCTATCCTTCATCAGCCTGTGTTTTACTAAATGGTACCCATTTAATGTTCAAAAATGCTTTTTAAGATTCCTTCCTCCCAAAAGGCATCCAAACTAAATGGTCTATAATTTCCTGAAGTGTTCGCAGAGTCCATCTTCAATAATGACCTTCCATTGGCCATTTTCCAGCCATCATTTCTGACTGGAATGACTTTGTAAAATATCTGAAAACCTTGCATAATAACACCCCTACTTTTTTTAGAAGTATTGAAAATTGGCAACTATTTATTAGTGGAGTGCTGTTATTAAATGTCCTTATGTTATTATACCATATTATAGATGAATTGATACTTTTCTATTCCCAAAACCAAATCCACCGTCTACGTTTCCTCTAGAAAATACTCCCTTGAGGTATTTAATGTAAATTGTATTTGCATTTTGTACCTGGTTGCATATGGTTATACGAGGTGTTGTTTGACAAATAGAAAAAGAGCTAAATCACTTTAATATATCATCCTTTAAACTGTAAGACAGTGTTTGCAGAACAGATTTGAAAAGATCACTAACAGAAGTCTAGAGTTTTAATAGATAATGTAATAGATAATTAATTTTAAGTGCTTCAAAACAAAGATACAAAATAACCAGAAAAAAACCCAGCTAGATGTAGGACACATACAATAAGACTGCATCAAAAGATGGGTATTAAAAATGTTTCTAGTACACTTGTAAGTGTCACAGCCTGTGTGCTCTAGCTACTTAAGTCAAAAGCCAGTATCTTGCTAACACAGACCCTGAAGTGTCATAATCCTTTTTAAGTTTAATAGTAATGCATTACTTTGTATTGGATCATATGGCAGTAGAGGATTTAAAGCCTAACTGCTCTATGCCCATACAATAAAGCAGTGCTTACTGCTCCCCAGAACCTACATTTGAAACAAGGGGAAGAGAGAAAAAACCCTGGATACTGCAAAAAGAGCAGTTAGATGTCAGTTGCCAGCAATCACTATGAAACTACTGATGAGGGCTCCTCAGTAAGCCAATATTATCTGACTGACCATAGGCATACTCCTGCCTGCACCAAATGCAAGGCAAAACATGTGCTGTGAAACTGCTTTCCATGCAAATAAGGCTATGTACACACACGGTCAATTAGTACAGCTCAGTTGATGCTCAGTACTTTGCTAAGAGGTGGTACTGCAAGATGTCTAAGCCTTGTATTTTGGTTAGTAATTTTTGTGAGGTTTTTTTGGTGGTTTGTTCAATGTATTGCTCTAGCACTTCATTTGCAATACAAATTTTTCATTTTAAATAATTCATACTTAATTACAGTAGTTGTCAGTTTATGTGGTCCTTTTCATTCTTGAAATGCTTTAGAAGCATTAATTCCCACAAAGTTTTCAGAAGCAATTAAGTATTAATGTTCCATTTTTACAAACAAAGACCAGAAAATACAGAGGTTGGGCAAACATTTCTGAACATCAACTGTAAAATTAGGCGCTGACTAGATAGAGACATGATCTAGTTTTCAGAGGCACTGAAGGCATTTGCATATTCAGAATGGAAACTTTTGTCCTAGTAGTTAAATTCATTAAGAATCTTGGATACTATAACAAGTTTTTAACTACCCAGGATCAAGGCATGGGAGGAGTTCATTAACTCAAAGTAGTGTTTACTGCAGGTGAGCATGAAGCTGCCTAAGCTAACACAAAGGAAAGACTGATTTCCATATTTTCACAATTCTAGCTGTATAAGTAACCCTTTCCAAACTTCCCCCCACGTGGGCTGAAGAATTCTGTGTGCTTTCCAGGCAGGAACTGCTTAAGCCATTTTCAGAGGAAAAGGAGATGGAGAGAACTGGGGACTGTGAGTATGATCATAAAATCTATTCAAGCACTCACAAGACTAGGCAAATTTCAGGACTGCTATTTAGTAGCTCCAACAACAAATGAAGAATGAGTGTCCCAAGAAGATATTTCAGCCTAACAGTGAAGCTGAACATTTCTAGTTCCTGGGAGGCTCCTGGCCTGTGGTGGAATATGCAGAAGTGCAGTGCTGCAGCGGTCTGCACTGAATTGTGCGTTGAACATTTCAGTTCATTTCAGAGTACATCTGTATTCAGAGTCTGATGCTTTCCTCTTTCTACAGCGGGTGACACTGTGCCTCCTTCTTGTGTATAACTATAAACTGTCCAGCTTAAGTCTTGCCTGAAGCACGTCTCAGCCTTTTCTCTGGCTCACCAGCATGCTAACTTGCCAGAACAGCCATGATCTCTACATATGTGTAGCTGTTTTCAAATGTGTAGTCTTTGCCATCCAATTTCCACTTGGAAAGAAGCGTATGATCCTCCTACTGGGATAAAAAGTTGTGTTGTCCCTATCTCTGCCATCTGCCACCATTAAGATTAATGATTTCTGCTGTGTTGTTCTGCATAGTGGCACAGGGCACCTGAGGTAGAGTGTGAAGTGAAGTTTGGGCCAGGCTTGTGGTTTTGTAGGTGAATTTGGGCTTCTGTAGACCATCCAGATACCCATAAAACTATGCAGGTTTGGGTGCTCTGAGGTTCCCACTTCCTACCAGTTGAAGAGCTCAAAGTGCACCCTGAGGACTGGTTAGTGACAGGGCAGTGTAGACAGTGAGTGAGGACATTCCTTGGGATGCTGATGCAAGATAACATTGATGTACCTGATTCTGAATCTGTGAGTCAATGGTCATTAATTTGCATTCCTCGACTGCTCGATATTGTCAAAGGTCTACAGCATAACAATCTCAATAAGGTAAGAACAGCAGCCAGTCCTATTTCAAAGAACTAATTGGATGACTCATCCTAAACATCAATTAGCATGCTCAGGTCCTTTAGTGATGATTTCTGAAGCATTATATTTCATTTTCTTGTTGGATTTTTTATAGCTGCCATCTGTTGCTGTCAGTAGTAATGCAATACACAGTGTGCTGTCTTTGTAGGAGCCAAATGAGAAAAAGCATTTCCTTACTGCACACTGATAGCTCCTAATTACTTTTGCTGGGCAGAACTCCATTCTGTCTTGAAGAAGTATTTAAATACATAAAGTGGCAGAAAATCTTGTTAGGCAAAGATAAACTCCACAATTTCCAATAAAAGACCTGGCTTTTGTTGGAGCTGTACAGGTCACTGGACTGTAGTAATTTGCCACAGTACATCCTTGTACAGCAGTCATCCAGATGAGGAACTTTTTTCAGACCACAGCCCAACTCCCTCTGACATTGGAGGTCCAACAGGAATGGGGTGCATGCTGATTCCCACTTCAGGAGCACTCTTTCCTTGTTTGCTGAAGAATATAAATAGGCTAGATCCCTGCAGCAACTGTAGTGGGGGATCAAGATAGCTCAGCCACAAAGCATTCCTCCTGATGGCAGCATTTTTTGGAAGGGAAAATTGATCCAAGCTGACAGCTGTGCTGGAATGGCTAGACTGCATCTGAGTCATTTAAGGCCAGTTTGGATACCTCACCCTGCACTGCAGCCCAGACATGGCAAAAAGCATTCCTTGTGCAAAGAAGGAATTAATAACTGTTTAATTAAACAGTTATTGTAGGATCTTGTTGTTGCAAAAGGATGTTAAGATGGTTTAGATGTTAGAAGAAATAAGGACACGAATAAATAAAGGAATATACTCTGAACATGTACAGGGTCTTTTTGCACTTGCTGTATAACAGGGCTGTAAAATGACCCTGGAAACAACGGCTGAAATCGCTCTGGATACCCCAAAACTTCTACACAAGCCACTCTGAGACAAGAGAAGCTGCAGATCTCGCTGGCTCACACTGAGAGAACAGTGGGACTGTGACCTGCACAGCAGCAGCCCCTAAGGAGTTGCTCAGCCAGCTCTTTTGTGGCCAGCTCATCAGGTAGTTGCAACCTGGAATACAGGTCATGAGCATCTACAGATATTCAAATCTAGCCATCAGTGCCCAGAAGTGGCAGCATCTGAATGCTCACAGGTACTCAACATTAAGTGAATTGGTAGTTTCACTTTACTTTTTGCTGGTAATGGTCTACTTTATAGAAAATACACCTGCATGTGGTACTCTTGTTAGTACTTCCAGCAGTGAGACAAAGAAAGGAGTACATCTGGAGAGTGAGCTGCCCAGGGTCACTCTAATAAATCTGTGGTTCAAGAAGGTCTGCACAGCCTCTGTCCTGGAGTGGTTGGTATTCTTTTGTACTGTCACCACCTTAATTACCAGAATTAATAAAAATCCTTTAGGAATTTTTCTTTTTACTTTCTTCCTCTGATGCATTTGCTGTCTGGAGCAGTGACTATGCCAGGCCCTTGCTTTACTCCTAGGCCTAGAGAAGTTTTAATGAAGAGAGAGAGAAAAGTCTGGGATTCATTATCTGAGAGAGGAAATTAATAAAAGGGGACAGATTGGAATATATAAAATAGTGAGAGCCAGAGAAGACTGAAGAGGAACTTCTGTTCTGAGGCTCTCTGAGGCTATGTTTAAGCTGCAAGATCTGGGAATATTTCCCTATCCTCGGATGTAAGTATGGGATGTAAGTCAAAGCATACCTGTTATGTGTAGACAGACATGCTGTCTTTGTCTGTCCTCTCTGCTCTACATTGGTTTACGTGGAAAATGAAGTTTAATGTGAAAAGCAACAGTGCTGGTAGCACACTCTGGTCAGGTTCCTAGACCACAAAGGAGCAAGATCCTGATGCTTTGGGTTTTTTTATATATATATAAATGCAAAGAAAGAGACAACCTGACAGCATCTGCTTATCTACTCACATTTTTTCCTCCTGCACCAGATTTTATCTCAAAAAAACAAAGAAGTGGGATGGCATGGAACAATTTTAAGACTGTTGACATCTGTTTCTCACCATTATCTGGAACAAGCAGAATAGGTAGTAGCTCTTACATTATCTAATGCTTGTCTGAGCATATGTGGTGTTTTTCTAATACTTTTTTACAGTGCCCCACCTTAAACAGGAGGGATAGAAAGTGCCTCCATTCAAATTAATATGCAGGCAAAGATACCTTCCTTGAACATGAGACATGGACCTGAAAACTTACACCGAAGGGAGATGTTCAGCCCTGGCCCAGTGAGCACTCTCACTGCTAGACAACTTGGCTATATGGAATAGTAATTAAGTGCTTAATTCAGTAGGAGGGTTTTGAGCTGAAGCAGTTTCCTTCTGATTTGGCAGATCAGCTATAGGTGCATAAGCACTGAAGAACAGGGTCATTTGGTACTGGCTAGTTTGCCATTTCTCTCTTACCAGCTGTTATAAAGCCCATTTTGAGATGAGATTAGCCCAAAGGTGCTTAAAAGCTTGGCACTGCAATAGCTACATATCTGTGGTTTTAGCTTCTAAGCCAAAATCCTTCTTTTTCATTGC
The DNA here is from genome assembly GCA_027560015.1 of Chloroceryle amazona. Lineage (NCBI taxonomy): Eukaryota > Metazoa > Chordata > Aves > Coraciiformes > Cerylidae > Chloroceryle > Chloroceryle amazona. Next base: position 20,366 of record JANHFX010016402.1, read on the forward strand.
CTAAATATGCTTAGTGCCTCTAAAAATCAGGTCACGTACTAACTTCTTATATATGAATATGGCATCTGCAGCCTTTACCAACAACAACAAGTTTCTATTTTCTTCCATCTCATTGATAAAGATATTGAATAGCACTGAACTAAGAATAGATCTATGTGGAACCCCATTATATAATGATGCCCTCTGTGCAATTACTTTTTAGCTGTATCAGCCTTTTCATGCCACTTAAAATACGCTACACGGATTTTACATTGTGTCACTTTTAACCAGAAGGTCAGAGTACAAGGTAAAATAGCTCAGCTCAGTTATATTAAGCAACTTCCTTTAGCAACAGAACCTTTTCATTTCATCAAAAGATGTAATCAGTTCTATCACTAATTTTCCACGAAAAGTCATTGACTGAAATGGATTATGCTACTGTCTTTGTAAACTTACTGATTAGAACCCATTCTGTTCTATATCCCAGTATATTGTCTGGAAAGAATAGGAGATTACTAGATTTTTACTTACTTTGGTAATGTTGTTTTGGCCTTTTTAAAATAAAGAAAAGGGGGGCAGCAATGTGTTAGATGTTTACTAGATCACTGAAACTTTGACAGCATTGCAGTATTTTGAAAAGATTGTTCCATGAGCAGTAGAAATAATTAAACCTTCTTTTCTTTGAAGTTATATCTTCCACCCATTCACTGCTGTCATCGTAGCACTCTCCACATCCTCTAAACCTTTCTCAACAGAGCTCTGCCATGTCACCTCCTCCGTGTCTCTAGCTTTCCTCTATCACATCACCACATCACTGCTGTGCACTCCTTGCAGTGTCTTTGATCCCTGATACCATTGTCCCTGTCCCCAGCTCCCTTCCAGCTCCTGAATGTCCACTACAACAAAGGCTCCATGTTCTCCATCCTCTATATTCTTCTTTCCATATTCTCTATCTCTGTATTTTGCCCTGCCAGCTGGGGAAGAGCCAGTACATCTGGCACAGACATGCTGGCTAGCTGGCTAGTTTGTGTGATCACTGAATAAGCTGGCTCCTGCTAAGTGTAATGGACAATGAATTCTCCTCTGTGGCATGAATAGTCTTTCTTTGCTACCCAGAAAGTATTTTTTTTCCAATTAAATGTGAAGGAAATTAATTCTCTTTGCTACCTCTACGCCTCTGCTAAATGCGACTGCAATTAACCCGAAGGGTGACAATTATTTGAGGGTAGGGAAGGAAAGGAGACCTAATGGCCAGCTGAAGGGGCAGCCACCCAAACTGCATTATTTGTTAAGCCACACAAATAAATCAACTTTAGAATGATTCTTTGGCCAATTGCTTTAAAACTCTAGGCTGCATATTATGCCATCCTTCAGATCTGAAAATTATTTAATGTCAGTGCTTACATAAACATTCCCTATCCCTGGGAAAATAGGGAATACTTTTCTATGACTGAGGTATCAGTTTCTTTCCAGTCTCTTGAAGAATTATACCACGCACTGATGTGAATTAATAATATATTTTTACAATACCGTGTCTAGTATAAACTTCAAATACAAAAGAGAAGACTGTAGCACATATAACACAGCCATGAGACTAAGAGGGTCAGTATTAGTTCCGAGGCTTTTGCTGTAGACCTGTAAAAAGCACAAGCTATAACTTGTGCTGCCGAAGAATGCTCTTGTAAACTTGACTCGTGTGAAACCCCTTCAGTTTGCCAGCGTTGTGCCCTGTACTGCCCCAGACTTGGGAAGTGCACTTCACTTAATATACATATAAAAATACTAAACAACATAAATTCTTCAGCAAGAGCTTGAAGCGGTATCTGCGCTACAATCACATATCACATTAACATTTGCTGTTATTACTGCTTTGCAGGTGCAACAATACTTGGTCCTTGCCCCTGTGGGAGAGCAGTGGTTGACTTCTATTTCTTTTTTTAACTGTTTACATTTTTACTTCAATCATAGTTTGTCTTATCTCTCCCTCTGCAGGAGGGCAATCATCAGTGAGATTTGCAGCGAATACATTGTGGCTGATGTATCTAATGGAACCTGCACTTATAGCCAGACCTGTCAATAACCCTAGCACCATTACAGTAGATAGCTTTTCACAAGATTGGCTGCTTCTTGCAAAGATTATTCAGTCCCATATGCGCAAACAACAGCAGCCATTATTGCCCTTTATTTCCCACCTCTTCTTTCCTTAGACTAGCACATCTCTTTATTATGTGACAGCAATGAAAACCAGCCCAATCTTTGCCGTCATTTGGCGACAACAATTCTTAGCACTTCTCATGTTCAAAGGGCTTTGCAGTCATTATCTAATTAATCTTCACAACGGCTCTACGAGTCTGATAAGAAAGGTTTAGCCACATTTTATAGATGAGAAAACTGAAGCTGTGAGTTTAGCCGCTTGATTTTCGAAGGTGCTGCGCATTCCCGGCTCCCGTCGGAGTTAACGAGAGCGCAGAGGGAGAAACATCTCTGGAAATAAAAAAGCTTGTGCAAGCTTGCAGACGGGGTTACTATCAGCATTCCTTGGTCCTGGACCTGTGCTCAGGCCACCTGGCCAGGCCTCCGTGTTGTCAGTGTCATTACACCCTGGATATTCCCAGTTCAATGGTTCAGCATCACAGGGGAATATTTCAGAAACCGCACTTGAAGTTTCACCCCAGAGGGATTTTATCTGATCTGTCCTCACCCTAGAAAACTGCCTTTGACCTGTGAAAAGATGCCACTGTGCAATGCAAGCACGAGGTTTCACCTACATTTAAATACTTGTGGTTTTATGGCTACATCTTACAGAAATTACACTTATTTTGAAATACTCCCTAAGCACTAAGTACCACAGACAGAATGCATTCAATAATGCTTCCCTAATTCATGGAGGTGGCAGCTTTACCAGGCACTATCAGATCCTTAATCAGCAGAGTTGTAAAGCTTGTAGATATTCAGTAAAAGTGCTTAATAAAAATCATTTAATTCTAAATTACAAGAGTGCACTTAACCCTAAAGATATTAAAACTGATTGTTTGACACACTGCACTGAGTGGTAGAAATTTAAAAATAAAAGCTTTCCTTACTTGCATCAAAGCAAAAAAAAAACCTCTTCTAGCCTTCGTATAACTAATATCATGATATTATGCTGTGATAAAATAATCCATTTTTGAGTTTGAAGCTGTAAATACAAAGTAATTCAACCTGTCTGGTGACAGTGGGAGGAACCAAGTTTGGAAGAAAAGAGACAGCTTTCCTATTATATGGTTCTTGAAGGGCATCTGTCTCTGGGTATTCTTTCTGCAGTGGGTTTATAAACCCATGCTACAGTCTGGCTGGTGATGCAACATAGTGGAGTACTGGAGTAGTTGTTAGATATTTGGGGTAATGAATTATAAAATATCTGTGTGTCCCCTTTGTAAAGTAGACCATAAAACATTTATATTCACCCCTATGTGCATGTCCCTCCCTGACATGTGTGCGTGCACCTGCAGCCCCCACTACTGAGCTAGTGGAGTTATTTTCACAACCCTTCCACCAGTAAACATTCAGAAACTGGGCCAGCAAAGTCCAGACTTTGGGTGGATGGAGATGTTGGTGTTTATTTATATCATGTGAAAAGAATAAATAAGCATATTGAGACCTCATAGCAACTCTTTTTTTTTCCAATTGAAATGATTTTGCAGTTTGTTGTCAAAATGTAGCCTTTTTGGAAAACTTCAGTAGCAATGATTCTTTTAAAGAAATATAAAAACTTATTTTTTTTTTTAGCTAGTAACAGAATGGTATTTTTTATCCAAACTCAACAAATCTTAGTAATTTATTGTCAAAAAAAAAAGCAAAGAAAGGAAGGTTATGAATCTGTCTGGATTTTGACAAAATGCAACAACTTTTGAACGTGTATTCATTTCTAGAGCAGCAAATACATTTTAAGTTCCATCACTTTTCCCATCTTCCTTCCCCATATATTGTGCAAATAACCATCACAGAAATATTCTAAAATATTCTTTCCTTAGCTCTTTACATTTAGCCTGTCTTCCACAACTTAGGTAAAAGTATCAGTGTCTGGCAGCAGAACTGATCTGAGTGGCACAGTTCTATATTTCTCTCACTGCTGATTCTGTTTGTGTTCAGCTTCCTTAATTTTCCAGCTTTATAGACAGATGTTTCTGGCTCTATTTTCTGACAGCTTTAACAGAGCATTCATGGATTACAAAGGGTTATATTTGCCTAACGTGGAAAGTGCAGATTTTATTTCCTCACAAGTCTTCCAGAATTGTGATATGAAATCTATCAGTTCACTGTGCTGAGAACTACTTGTAATAAAAAAAAGATTTAATTCCATCTTATGATGTTAAAAATTTCCCCCAAATATAAAATTATTTATCTAAAAACTTTTATGTGTTTGGATCGTTTGGATTTCTCTTATTTCAAAATAGAATTTAAAATCTTGGGTACAAAGTCAAGGAATCATATGACTTTCGATTAATGTTTTTTTTTTTCTTGCAAAGTTTTATGATGAATTTGCACAGTATGTTTGATTGCTTAATTGTTTAATTTTGCCTTCCATAAACAAGATTAATTACAATTCACTAGTGGAATAAATATATACCCACTATAGTAAATAAACAAGTACTGACATTCTGCTCCTGAGCTGTAGTGAGGACTTAAACCAGATAGAAATGGGTACACTGCAATCCTCAGACTGTTCCTCACACCTAACTACGCAGCAGCAGAATAAAAATGGAAGATTTTGAAAAGATTATTGCATAGGCTTGCAGCCTTGGAAGGCAAGAAAGAGATGACAGGCAGGCACTTATTCAGAAGCATGCATCACCTCTCACATCACTCCTGGATCCACCGGGCAACATCCTGGTTCTTGCTGGTTTGAATGAGAGGCATAGGCTCTCACCACCCTTTAAAGTACTCTAGATGAGAATTCCTACCACATTTAGAGGTCATTGAGCTTCAAAGAGGCCACAGCCAGGGTTCAGGAAGGCTGCCTGGTTTTGTGGATCTCCCATCATACACTTAAAGCCTCATTCTGATCACATCATACTGATACACTTCATGTAACGGAATTCACTTGGTCCACATAGTGCACGGCTTGACAGAGAATACCTTAAATAGTATATACCATGAGGGATATTGTAAAGAAAAATTACTAAAAACTCTCTTAAGATGCATACTAATAATCACCTAATTCAAAATAATGTTCATTGAGCTTAATTTACAAGTTTAACCACTCGTGTACATGCAAAAAATATTTCAAACCCCCTGACTCCCAAGTAACACCCTGAATTAGTCAAACTTTGAACACAGCCAGCTGATTCTGAACTCAGCTTTTACCCATTTCACACAAAACTACATGTGGACTTTTCTATCTAGGGCAAGCATTGCAAGTACAGAATGCAGTGGGACTTTTTTCAATGGCAGTTAAAACATTTTAACTGTATTTCATTGCTCTGTCTCTGCTCCTTCTTTTTCTTCTTGGCAAAAACCCAGGCACAGTGCACATAAGCAGAGTTTACACCAGATGTTTAGAGGGTGACCAGCTAGCTTAAGATGTTACAGCTGCTTCTATATTGATAATATTAAGAGATTAACATTTCTGCATTTACTTGACAGAAGAACTATAGTAAATTAATTAAATAGGCATGTTAATGGTTTAGAGAATCGTTGTTAACTTAAAAACCACAATCTTGTTCTGCATTGTGCATAATTTTCCATGTGTATGCAAAGAATTTGCTACATTCACCTTCTAATAGTTTTGCAAAAAGTTATGTGCTATATAAAAGAGAAGTGGCTATATAAAGGACAGAACAGCAGCAGGAAAATAGTTCATTTCTTTATTTATATAACTAAATATTTGAGGTTATTGGAAAGGGAAAAAAAAATCTGAAATTCAATGTAATCATTATGATTTTTTTCTGATTGCTTACTGCATTTTTCTTAGCTGAGATGTTTGAAAATGATAAAATGACTTCACTGTATCTTATTATGAGCTTCTCTATTTACTTCTGAGATTGCAACGAATACCTTTGCTGTATTAAATATTTCTACTGATTCTTTTGTTTGGAAAAAAAAAAATACTGTTACAAAAGCACATTTGGATTACATTTCAGAATTTAACCTATAGCAAACAATTCAATGAGTTGAAACAAAATGGTTTATTAGGGAATGCCAAAGGTGTCCTTTTTCAACCACCACATATATCCTTGATACTTGAGGGGAATGCTATGTAACACTAATTCTGTAGCACAGAAACTCATCTCTATCTGCCTGAATGTAAAAATAATTGCTTAATACTGTGTTCCAAAAAAAAAAGACAATATTCCTAGTGGCCTAGTGGCCAGATTCTCAGCTCAAGTACATGAGTATTATAATCACTGATCCAGAATAGTTACTGTTTCTATGGCATGGGAGATAATGTATTGAGTTTTCATTTCCAGGAGTTTTTCTTTATTTAGCTCAGCCAGATGTATAATGCTAAAGTCTTGAATAATTCCTTTTTAAATTAAACAGTGGGCTTATATCCTACCAGATTTATGAGTCATTTATATTCCACTAGGCCACACTACCCAAATGGTTATGTATACAATTTTGATGAGCTGGTAGTTTAAGGACAGAGATAATGCAGAGAGCTTTTTCTGAAGTGGGTATGGGGATATTAGTATAGGTGCTGTTTAAATAGGTTTTCAATGCGAAATAGAAAAGCTGGAATAAAATCAGTTTGCCATTAGAAATTGGAAGAAGTTTTAGTCTAAAGTTTTTCAGACTGATGTTGATGTTGTGATAAATCCATGCTACATCCTAAGTAGGATGTATGTGTGGGTAGTGCGTTTGAGTTCACTGAAAACTAAATACAGGTTGTGGGGGTAGGATTATGCTCAAATTATATAAAAATGGAAATCTGAGCTTCACGAGAAATTCACAACATGGCAGTTTTCGGGAAAGCCACTAGGTGGAAGTTATTTTCCTACTGAGCAACTTTATTCTGCTCACAGAGGCCATTGCTTTCTAATATGAGGCTGTAAAGGAGTCATTTTCCTTCAATATTATCCATGCTAGAGTTTCAAGCAAACGACTTGGCACAAAAAGTTGTCATTTACAAAAGTCCTGGAATATAAAGGCAGACCCTGCCTTTACTGCGACAAGCACTAGGCCAGAGTTTTTCTCCTAATATTAGTACAATTAAATTGATTTAAAATTGCCATAGTAGAAACAATCAAGCCAAACACTGCTGAAAAATGGCTGTAAAGCTAATGATGGAGAGAGAAATTAAGTACAATATCCTATTAAATCAGAGCAGAAGTGAAAAAAAAAATAAATGTCTGGTTAAAACTGCAGAAGGAAAAAGCTTTTTCATCAAAAATGCTTCCAGCTTTTTGAGATCACTATTTTTATTTTATCAAATTAATCTTAAAATACTGGCTTTCTGATAAATTATTCTAAGTTTGACTTTCCGGTCTTTTCTAAACTCATCAGTACAAAACCCAAATAGCAGTGAAATTTGCAATTCATCTTGAACTCTTCAACTGTATTTGCAGAAAAGTTGAAAGGATCGTGACTTTGAATTGGTAACTGAACCTCTTCTGAGGAACAGAGGCTTCCTTACCACGCAGAAGATGGGGACTGGTCTTTTCTGAGTTTACTCTTTGCTTTCTAGTAGTTAGGATTTCATTAGGAATAAAGGATCATTATTTGGTCATGAAGAGCAGGTGGCCATGCCCATGGTCTTCATTGCAGATCTTGCTTTCTTCTCCTGGTGCAATATTTACCGAGGAAGAGGGTGGGATACACAGCAGTCACAAACTGTGTTTCATGTCAAAAGGCAAATTTGGGCCATTGCCCAAATATTGATGAAATATTTTTTTGCAGAGGCATGTGATGAAGACTACAATGAACCAGAGCAGATCACCTCACCCTCTTTTTGTGGTCTCCAAAAGAGAAGGAAAAGGGCTGATTGTTAAGTGTGTAAAGACAGAAATTATATCTTGAGTATAATGTGCACTGCTGGGAGTACCAGGTGATGAGTGCTGCTGCTATCTGAAAACCAGAATTTTTCATGGCAAAGTTTTGTCTGTTGTTGTTTTGTTTGGGGCTTTGGGTTTTGGGTTTGTTGGTTTTTTTTTTATATTAAGTAATCTCACAGCAGAGCATTAATTACTAGGAACTCAGCATTTGAGAGAAAAGCAAATTTGCCTTTTTAACTCATTTATATGGAAAAGAAAAATGTCAGTATGTTTCTTCATGTAATACTCAAGCATTAGGTACAAAAATAAGGAAACTGGTAAAAGTAGATAGTATAAATAAAAAAAAAAATCAATACCAAAAGGACATTCTTATGATCTTATCATGATTTTGAGCAGGATGAAAAATTAATTTTCAGCAAATCACTCTCAGGTCTACCACCATTTTCTCATATAAGGATTTATCCTGTGTGAACCATAGTGTTAAAAAAAAAAAAGAAGAAAAAAAAATAGCAGTAATATGTCTAGTTAATGTAATTGTAGCAGTCCTTTCAAAGAATGCTAGCAGTAGTTAAATATATGCTGATAACCAATACAAATATAGCTCCTCTTCCTCTACTATTTCATAGAGCAGAAGAGAGAAAAAATATATTGAAAAAGCCAAGATGGGGGCAAGCAGTTTAGAAAGTGATTTTTGAAGGGTTTTTTCCCTTCCTACCTGAACCTCTTCTCTCCAAATAGATTCTTCCATGAATCATTTGGAATAAGAAGAGAAACAGATATGGGGAGACAAAAGTCAGAGACGAGCTAAATGGATACTCACTCCAGACTACAATCAGTCCTCAAGAAAAGCCAGTTAATGATACTTGAGACAATGGGCCTGATCTCCTGCTCTCCCATAGCCACACTGAGATGCTCCCACTGTAACAATTTCACAGCAGCCTGGTTTCTGCCTCAGACCATCCTTCATCCTTTGTGAGTATGTAATCTCTGGGCCTCAGCATGATGTTGTGACCAGGGAAGGGTAAATGGAAATTAAATAATTCAGAAGATGAAGCTGAAGGCATTTTAGGCAACTCTGTTTGTTAAGATTTTTTTCCTTTGCTGGAGTCATATAGCAATTTTGACAAACTGTGTCATTTTTACTGGCTCTCTGCAGGAGAAGGAACCCTTCTGCAGTGTTTCTAACCAACAAAACAGGTCTTACCTGATGAGGAGACCTAGGAGTCCCAGCTCTAGCAACAATTCCCAGCATCTAAGATACCAACTCTGTGACAATAATCCTCTATACTTTGAAACACTGAGTTGAAGACAGGGCCTTCTGTACGCATGAGAAAGCACCAAAGTTACAGAAACTGTGTCATATGGAACTTCAGGGGATCAGAACTTCAGATGACCTTCTCATCCACCTTTCAATCAGCTCCAAAAGGTTCTGTGCCCCTAAACATTTAGTCCTAAAGAATCTATTCCCTGTGGGGTCATGCAATGACACATAACAAAAAGTTTGGTTTTCTGAAGTCTAAGATTTTATAATCTGGGAAAATGCAAAAGAAGTTTGGGTTTTTTTTTTAATTCACATATGAAGAGTTGTATAAAGGTCATACAGCCAAACACTCAAAATAAGAATTACCAGAATTAAATCCTCCTTTATTGTTAAGAGTACAATAATACGCTTTAATTCCATGATTTTGTAACCTTTCTCAGCATGAGAAACCTTAACCTCATTTCACTGTACACAGGGTCTAGTATCAGGATGAACCCATCTTATGTGCTTCAGGATATTACCACCTTATGAATTGCTGAAACCTGGGGAAGCTTGCATCCAGTGAGAAAGGGAATTGCAGGAAGGGACACAGAGTGTCCTGAGGTCTAAAGCAATTAAATGCTGTCCTAGCAAACTGCTGCTTATCCAGATTTTCTGCCACGGAGTTCCTGTGTGATGCTGAGAAGTCCCAAGCTGCTGTTTTCACAAAAGACCATTTTTATTTTGTCACTTTTCAAATATGTTTGTGCTTCACTGTTGTACCAAACTCTGACCTCTGCATCTTAGAGCCCATCTTGGAAGCTCTACTGCAAAAATTAAGTGCCTTGAGAAGTTAAGGTCCAACAAAATCAGGTCCTTGGTCCTTCAAACCAGCCACTTGCATTTACTCGTGACTTAGCTTGGGCTTTAATGTCCGTGCCTATGTCTGCATCATGTAATTTCAAAGTGCTTTTATTCTGCAGAATTCTTTGCAGAGGGGGGATGAGGAAGGGGTGTGCAACAATCCTTTTCCTAGACTTGCTTTATTTAAAATAAAGCCATAAATCTGATCCAAAAAAAAAGAAATTCAGTAAGCAGAATCATTCCTTTACCTGGACAATGAGGCTGTACCCATGGGATGCACTTTTCCTGCCTGTTGCTTGCCCATCTGGAACACAGAAAGGATAAAGTCACCCCACAGGGAAGGAGCAGCACAAGTTCTAGTGTTTCTGAAGACCTCAGGTTTAAAAGGGACGTTAATTAGATGCTTCTCCCACTATCATTATGCAAAGGCCTCTGTTCTTAGTTTGCATATTTTCATCTCTGTGGCTACACGAGTGTTAATTCACAGGCTTTGGGTTCCCTGCATCACTGCATTGCACCAGCACAACCAGACTACTATCAAACCTCAGATATCAAGTCCACATTAAGCTGGTTTGCATTCTGGGTATCTACTACTTCAGGCTAGCTCGGGGGTCTTTGCACTGAGACCCCCTACAGCATAAAGATACCTTTGAGCACCTCCAGGAAATGTCGTGACTTCCATTCTGCCCAAAGTTAAATATGCCAGCTGGAGGTGACCAAACCATGGAGGTGACTAATCTCCATAAGCACCTTCATCTCTCATGGCTTTTTCCCCAGGTGCAAATACAGGCACCTCTTCATGTCCAGAATTGCCTGGTTCTGACAAATCTGAGCAGATTCACCAGCCCCAGTTTCTGTGGGATGCCAACAGACAGCCCCAGAGCACAGCTGACTAGTTCCCTACAAAACACAGTTCTGGACATCTTTATTTTTATCTTTTTTTTTCAATTTTCAGCAGGAAGGGGAAGCAATGCTGCCACCTTTCTTACAATAGCCAGTTATAGGAGCTATGCTATAGGTCTCTGAAAGCCAGAGTGAATGTAGATGGAATCCCCACAGGGCATATTATAGAGGGAGATGATCAGGACTTCAGTCTGATGTCTTAATAGATATATTCAGCATATAGTTGGGACTGTATCTGTACCTTATACAGAAACTGCTTTGTGTTAAAATGTAAAATATGAGGTGCCAGAAACTAAAATCCTTATCCTAGTCCAGTGCTTAACCATTAGCCATGCTCTGCCCTAAGACCTGATTTTCTGCACACAGTTTCAGGTTCAAAATGAAGAGAAGAAGAGAAGCTGACGTGTGGAATGTCTTGCTAAAGTCTATATGGATTCCAGAGAAGATGGAACAATTGTATGGAGGACATCCATCAGATGTTAGTAAACAGAAAAATCAAATCCAACTCAGGAATTCTTTAAGTAGACAATGATTGGACACTGGAAGAGGGCTCAGAAATACTATACAACTTTTCCCTTCTTCTTGTACTGCAGCATCTTTTTTACCACTATCACAGAGGAAGGTACTAAGACATGGGATATGCAAGGGGCAAAGTGGATGCAAAGAAACATTCAGCAGTGACCCATTCTGTAAGATCAACCTGATCTCATAGACTGAATGAGGCACAGCCGCTCGAGAAAAAATCAGAGAGCTTTATTTGTGACCAGAGGTGTGGGATGGTGGTTGCAATGGTGATTTAAAGATAGAAAGCTAAGGCAAGCTATGTGGTGGGAGAAGACAGCTTTGATTAAATCAGGCTACTATCTTTAAAAATAACTGACTTGTCTTGGGTACACAGTCCCTTCTGGAGGTGTGAAACAGAAGCTGGACCTTCCAAAGCACCATCAGATCTCATCTGATGAAGGCTGGTTTGTAATGCAGTCCCAGAAGATACCGAATGAGGTTTGCATAGACAAGTGCACTGAGCTTTTCCTTAGCTTTCCTTACATTTCAGTGTAGCTTCATCACATAACATCGATAGGAAGACTATAGATTTCTTTGTTAATACCTGGAATAAAACACAGTACTTTGTCTCCTCACCAATGAAACCTCATCATGTTTTTTTCTGCTTTACCCACATAGCAACCTTGCGATCCTTTGAATTTGCATTCCACACCCCTAAAAGCACTACACTCTCTGGACTCACTGCTGTTGATCCTCTTCACAGAAATAAATGTGACAGCTTCTGTGAAAGGGGAAGTATTGCAGCGAGCGACATATGAACATTGAGCAGAACAATGCAATGAGTAAGCAGCTGAACCTTGAAGGGAATCTCCATTGAAGTAAAACACAATAGGAGAGGCTAATTCAATTAGCAACTGATGCTTGTTGCTTGAACAAGCTTCACTGAATTTGGGGGGGGTGGAAAAAGCAGAAAATACACAGCCAATGAACATAGTGGCAAAAATAGACAAGACACATGTTAATATCTCAAGTATGTTCAGTTTGCCTTATATCTTAGTAGGCCTCCCACATTACTGGTGAGGTTTTTTTTACTGGTGCCCTCTCATCTTCACTATTTTCTTCCACATAAGAAAATGATCTAACACAACTAAGTCTGTGAAAATATTTTCACACCGTACTACTATCCTATGTATCTCGAGTACCCTCCTGTAGAATATTTCCTCCAGAACTGCTGCCTTCAAAGCCTTGGGTTACGTGCAGACTTGCCCATGCTATTTCATTCCTAGTGCTATTTCACTGCGTTCCAAAGAAAGATGCAAACATTCATTAAGCAGATGTGTGCCAGGCCACTGCCTGGAACATGCTATTAACCAGACTAGGGAAAAGCAGAACTTAAATATCACACAAATGCATCTAGTTCTCCAAGTGTCCTCCTACCCAGAGCAAAGCAGCCTGAACACTGACAAGCACTGATTTAAATGCATTATAAAAGCAAGCCCATTTTTTTCCTGTCAAAATTTGATTATAAGGCAGTCAATCAATCCTTATGGTCACTTTGGGTAGCAGTGAGAAGGAAATGAGTCAAACATCGTGTAATCATCTTCACTATTACTATAAAAACCCTGTCAATGTAAGTTGGAATACTTTAAAGCTAGTTAAGGCCATTCGACCAGATTTCTGAGAAGATTATTAAGACAATAAAACAAGCCCAATTTATCCTTATTTCTATGTAAATACATGATTTCATCCTTTTAAGAAGATCCATTGCTGTAGCAAAAAAATAGTTTCCTGTAGCTTAGCAATAAAAACGATTTTACATAGCTCATGTCAAAGTTTATCGTGTGACTTTAAAGCATCTGTTAACTTTAACAGCATAAATGAAATCATCACTGAATATGGCCTCAGAAGGCTTTTTTTTTTTTTTTAATGTTTAAACCATTCTTGTCTATACCCCCTTGTCATTAACTGGTAAATCAGTAATTTATTTCCTATTAGAATTTATATAGTTTGCAGCAATTAAGAAGAAAAGCATAATTGCTGACAAACCCAGGGCACTATTTAAATCACTTCCTTGTTGACAACATATTTCTCCTTCCTAAAACTGAATGTCACTGAAATCTGATTTGTACAGAACCCTTGTGGACTCATCATTCAAATGTACTGCACCTGTCACCTGTGTGCTAGCATTCTGCTAAGGATCAATTTACATAACCTCATTTAATGGTTCATAAATCATACCCATTAAGCCCAGCTAACAGGAACCAAGGGTTCTAATTTATGCTGCCTTTCATAGCAGAAAATTGGGAGGCTGGAGCCTGTGGATAAAGAACCCAGGTCTTGCCTTTGATTGTTGATTGTGATGGTAAATGTATGGATGATGAGAACAGATTTTCACTTTATTGATTTCCTGCCAAAGCACAGCATGCTTTATTGTGAAAGGGGGCCTTTTGGCAGCAGTGCTAAAAGTGGCAGTTGTTTAGGAGCCCTTTGCCAAGATGACATCTAAGACAATACCGAGTGGTAAATACTAAAATAATATCAAGCTGAAATGTTAATTTTTAAAAAGAAACCTCCCCAAAGGTTCATAAAATCAATGATGGTTTCTACCCCGGAGTACCTCGCTAATAAACATGAATTCAGGTGATTATGGTGGGGTATTAATTTTATTTTTTTTTTTTTACATCTATTTTTCTTAAATTCTTTATTCTATTATAAATTATTCATGGTATTTCAGTCAAAGTAATGCAGATGTTTGAAACCCGCTGTAGAGTGACAGTTCAGCCAGAGTTGTGTGCTGGGCCTGTCTTGAGCTTTGTACTCTGATTCTCCCTTTGATTAAATACCTGGAAATAGCTTTTTCTGTCATTTGATTTTCCATTTTTACGTTCTGTTATTTAGTAGGTGGCTGCGTGCCTTAGTGAGGGTATTGCCAAATGGAATATGCATATGCATAGGCATACAGCAGTCTTCCCACATGGATTTAGGCAGGGTCTCAAAATACCAAAAATAGTCTTGGTGTTACTTTCTAGAATGAAACAAACTGTGTTGGTTTGTTCCTCTTGCCTCACTCAAAATTGCACCCCTTGGTTTCAGCTCACCCTATAATTTTTCTGCTTAGAAGTAAGAAATCCTGCTTTGCCTTATCTTCACTGGACAGGCTGATTCTCAACAACTGGGATTTTAATCACTAATCCTGCAGATAGACAAATAACTTTGCAGGACTGGTATTACAGTTTGTATATTCTTCCAGCCCTGATACTAATTTGATAAAAAACAAACAGCATGCTTGGTTTTTTCCTTCTTTTCTGGCTACGCCTTAGGAATTTAGAGCTTTCTCTTGGAAAATGCTGGCCATGCCCTGGGGAAATACTGGATTCACTGAGTAGTCTTGGTGTAAAAATACTTGCTCAGAAAGAAAACAGAATCCAGTGGTTGGGGCATGAGCTGACCTTCTATTGAGGTCCACAGTTTTCCCTCGTGACTTTGGGAAATTCCCTAGAACTATATTCACAAAATGCACTTGTTTTGTTCAGTAAATTCTGAGTAGAGTCAACAGAAGAGGTATTAAAACCCTACTACTCTCCTCCCTCCCCAATTCCCATTGCCCCGTCGACTGAGCTGAAGAATTGCATCCTGTCTTCGTATGTGCTGCTTTCATCTGGTGCCCATCCATCACAGCTTTTCAGGAGAGAGATCTCCCAGTCCAGAACAAGCTACAGTATTCTGGTACTTTGAGATAGGTCTTGAGGTGGGAAAGAACATGAATAAAAATCTCTCATAGTCAATCAAAATCCTCTACCTAGGTTATGGAAGGAGCAGTATTCTTTCCTGCCTGTGTTTGTGCAGACATTGCTCTAGCATGCTCTGTGAGATCTGTATGAACAAGGTCCAGGTGTGACAGATAGGAACACTCCATAGATCCTGGTAAGTGTTAGCTGTAACAATTTAGTTTACCTCTGTCGAGATGCATATACTGGGCATCCCTGCACTATAACCCAGGAAAATAGAAAACTTGGTGGATTTTAAGCACCTTCATGGACAAGCAAGGATTTTGAAGATTTTATAGTTCTCTCTTTGTAGAGTTAGTTCTTCAAGCTCTGAGAATAAGTTTTGGTGAATACTTCTGGAGCAGTTTTACACATCACCTCCTGCAGGTAACTAACCCTGGAGCAGAAATGGCAAAAAAAAATGTGGTTATCCCTCAGCCATTCTAGTTAGAGATTTGTGCATTAACTTCAGGGCTGTGACGTTTGCACTGAGAGGGGAACATGAGGTGCAGCAGTTGGGAGATGAGTACACATTTGCTGCAAAGCTCTCTCCTCCTGCAGTGGTGGCAGCAACTTCAGGGAATGGGGAAGGGAGAACAGATGAGACAAACCATAGTTGCTACTGTTGTGTACAGAAGTGGATCCCTCAGCCTCTGTCTCACTCTGCAAAATGGGGAGATGGTGCTCTAAGAACTAGACACATTAAAAAGAATAGGAGCAATTAAGTGCATATTAATATCTTAGATTTATTCTCTTAGTAGCAGCATATATTTAAATGTTTTGCAGTACTGAAGCCTGAATGTTAATTGTTTTGTACATTGGAGTCCTACGTCGGCTTCTTTGTCTCATGAACTCTAATATCATTTTTTTAGAGATGGAAACTGTTGAGTATCCTCCAGTTATTCTAATGCACCTGAGTCCTGGGCTCAAACATCCCTACTGTTCAAGTCCTTGGCCTTTGCTTAAACGGAAACCAACAATCCTACTGAAGAGAGTGAAGGCTTTGTAATCTCAGCCTACATACTAGTAGGTTCATGTCACTGTACTCATTTTCATTTGTGACATAAATAATATTTCAGCTCAAGATTCCAGAGGTGAAGGGTTTTAAATTCGAGCTTAGCTTCTCCAGTAAAAAAAAAGTAAAAATAAATACTTGGCTGTTGGAATTCTGCTATTCAATTTCAAGGTCCTATTAATCAAAACAAAACAAGCACAAAACCTCGCTCGTAAAATATCACTCTTGTTGTTATTTAAATGAGCATTCTTTATTTTTCAGACGTAGGAGTGAGCTGAATCTTAGTGAAGGAAGAATCTCTGCAGGTGCTGAAGGATGCCACAGGCAAATATTCCTGATCCATTCAAAGGTGTAACCACACGCAGATGTTCCTGTGCCTTTCTGACAAAGATTACTGCTGCTGTAATAATGAAGCAGAAAAGATCATGAGTCTACACCTTAAGTTCACTGTCCAAAATTCTACCTTTGTCCTCCTTTCCTGTAGAGGTGGTAAGCCCTAACAGAGAGCAATTGAGATGACACCTCAGGAGGTGAGATTGTCACAGACGTGGTGTTTGGAACCACAGTTACTGTGATCACTTTATTTCCTTAAATGAAATCACAGTTGTTTTAATAAGAACTAAAGCAGATCAAAACCATTTCTAATCTCTGCAGAATGCTTCTTCACAGATGCTGCTCCTTCAAAGCTTACGTGCACAGTTAGTTTAATACATTTCAGGTAGCCCACTGACATGAATAGACCAAATCCACAACGCCCTTCATATATAACTATCCACATAAACTCCGTTCAAAACAGGACTTCCATGACTTGCACTGATCTCCATGAGTGGAGCTAAGCCAGTAAGACTGTAGCCACCATTTAAGTCAATCACATTTCTGCTTTTGACTCAAAGGCAGGCAAGGCTTCTTCCTGCTACAGCATTTCCATGGAATGTCAGTGGCATTAATGTGTATACATCATGGTGCATAAGACTACACAAGGGTACAGCAAGTATGTGATCTGAATGCCCAAGGCACACTGTACTGCTGGACCTGTCTATGTGTGTATAGAGCTATTTTAGTCAGTTCATATCAATACTGTTCAACCTTTATTAAGGGAAAGCCACTGAACTGTGTCATTCTGAGTTACCACAGCTCTTACTTCTTCCTTTCCTTGTCCCGAGTATTAAAACTGCTTCACATTGACCAAAGTCTGGTGCTGCAGTGTGGAAGGATAATCAAGAAGAATAAGGGCTCTAACAGAGTTATTGGTGACACATTAAAATCAGACAGCTAAACACTCCTCTAGTGGGTCTTGCCACTGTCCAAGGCAGAGCTGCCCAATACGCTCATAAATCAGCCTGTGAAATGTTCACATCCTCAGAGGTTAAATAAAACAAACTATGCAATATTTTTCAGTCAAGCTGGGAGCAGAAGCACAAAGTCTGGTCCAGATCTAACATGAGCTTATTCTGATTAAACTCTGTGGGACACAAACACAATCATCCTCAAATGTTCTGTCTCTTGAAGGTAAAGATCATTGCACTTGCCAAGCTATAGCCCATGATCCTGCAGATACAGTTCTTCATTCCTTATTGAGCGAAGCCCTGAGGTTACCCCAGGAACACAAAAAGTCTCAACTTAAATGCAAAATTCCAGGAAAATCCCAGACACAAATACTAGAAGATATCCTGTATGTGCTCTTAGTCTGGCAATTTTTCCATTCAATAGGACGACACTATATGGCACACTCAAAATAGGTTAACTAATTTCTTTAATGTTTAGTCCTTTTAAAATATTGGAATGAAAATAATCATAAAATATGCCAATATTGATTCAACTGCATTGCTTAACAGGGGAAGAAATGGACTTTTTGAGGTCATGGAATCTCAAATAATATGGGGGGTTTTTTTGCTTATTTTCTCAAGGTGAAAAAGGTTTATGTAATTGCTCTGTCTATCCTCCTGCTTCTCCCCACTCCCCTCAGTAATTCCTCAATTTGTAGTCTAATTTCAATGGAATTAAACAGAAAGGTTGCAATTCTTCAAAGAGAGAGTTTGGATTCACTCTGAGTAAGAGATATGTGAAGTAGACAGCTGGGTAGGGGTGTTACTGTTGCCAGTGAGATTTTGGTGTAACATCAGCCATCAATCCATAAAACATCAAGGCTAGCATAGAAAAGAGACCACAGAACTAGATTTCCTGATTCTGATATTCACAGAACTATTTCTTTCTCTGAGGCTTTTACATTCAAATCTAATAATATATTGCCAAACTCAGAAATATGCTGCCTTTGTTTTAAAAGAAATTCAAAGAGCTTTTTCCTAGTGTCTTACCTCTCCTTTGAAAGCTTTTCTGGCCTCCTAATTATAGTGTCTAAATGAATAAATACCTAACTGCAGCTATTTGTGTGATTGCTGAAGCCCCACTGATGGAGTTATCATGCAAACTCCATTCCAACAGAAGTCAACTGGTCATTTTGCACGAGATAGAAAGATGTAGGTTAGGCTGATTTCAGTAGTGGGTGATTCCCTTTAGAAATATCCCTTTGAACAATTCTGAGGTACCTGGGAGGTAAAAAGGTATATTCATTTTCATAATAAAGATAGGCTGGGTGCTATGAGATCTGGTGTTAGCTGCATTTCACTTATTAAACATATTGTGCTTCTGCAAAAACTCCTATCGAGTGTGGATAGCAGATATTCTTTACTCATACATC
>JANHFX010016402.1:41194-52282 GCA_027560015.1 Chloroceryle amazona
CTTCCTTGAAATCTCCTTCAGAAGCTCCCTGCTCATCCATGCAGGTCTCCTAGCATGCCTTCCCGATTTTTTCCTCAGTGGAATACATCTATCCTGGGCCTGGAGGAAGGGCTATTTAAAAGTTAACCAACTTTCTTGGGCTCCTTAACCCTCCAGAGTCCAAGCCCATGGGATTCCTGCAAGCAGATCTTTGAAGAGGTCAAAGTTAGCCCTGTGGAAGTCCAGGGTTGTGATCCTACTTACTGCTCTCCTTCCCCCTTGTCTAATACTAAACTCTACCATATCACGATCACTATCACCTAGGCTGTTCCCAACCCTAATGTCCCCAGCTAGTCCTTTCTTATTAGTTAATACAAGGTCCATCAGTGCACCTCTCCTTGTTGGTTCCTCCACTACCTGCAGCAGGAAGTTATCATCCATACACTGCAAGAGCCTTTTGGACTGGGTATGCCTGGCTGGGTGGGCTTTCCAACAAATATCAAGGTGATTGAAGTCACCCATGACTACCAGGGAGAGAGTTCTAGAGGCCACTTCCAGTTGACTGTAAAAGGCCTTGTCAACATCTTCTTCTTGGTTTGGTGGTCTGTAGCAGACACCCAGAACACTTTCACTCCCTTTTCCATGTCCCTTAATTTTTATCCACAAGCTTTCAACCTGTTCTACCTCCCTTCCTGGATAGAACCTAATACATTTCAGTTGCTCTCGCACATAGAGAGCAACACCACTGCCTCTCCTTGCTGGTCCATCTCTTCTGAATAGCCATCCATAACAACATTCCAGTCATGGGAGCTGTCCCACCACATCTCAGTAATTGCAATTATATCATAGTTATGCATCCTAATGTGTATCTCTAACTCCTCCTGCTTATTCCCCATGCTCCGTGCATTGGCATAGAAGCATTTCAGAGAGGGAGTACAGTTTTTAGTTTTCAGTCTTTTCATCCAACCATTTTTGGGCACCTCCATGGCCACCAACCTACCAGTGAGACAAGGGTCGACATATGCAACACACATGCATATATATCAATAATTTTCAGCATATGAATAGCCCCATTGATTTCAGTGGAACTATTCAAACTTAATATTAAAGTATTCATAATCACTTGCAAATTTGGTAACCTAAAAATGATTCACTTGCCTTTTTCCCAGTAGTTTGAACTCCCCCTCAAACTGGACTGTTAGACTCAGACGTCATTTTGTCAATATTAAGGCTGGGCTTAAAATGGAAAGATTAAGAAAAAGTGCTCCCTTTCATGTTTGTTTGGTTTGTGTCATTTTTGCTGCGAAAGAAATTGGAAATTACATTTTTTTATTGCTTTGGGGGTTGGCTTTGTGTGTGTCTCTGTGTGTAAAATTTGCCAGTACTAGCAATCTTTGTAAAATATTCATATGCAATATTAACCATATTTTATTCTTCACAGAAAACACTTTTTAAAACTTACCTACATTGTGATAATAATCAAATAAATACCGTGTTCCTAAAATAACCCTTCAGCTGCAGAACAGATAGCAAACCCGTTCTTGCAGTGAGCAACAGTGTACTTTCCAGCAACCGCCAAACACTATGAAAATGGTTTCATTTACTTCCAGAATTTGCCAAAAACAGATGATGACTGAAACTGGTAATGACTATTTTCTATTCTCTATCCCTAAGTAATTGACCATTAATTAGAATATCAATAGGCTGTGGATAAGTAAAGCAGACACATGTTAGGGCTACATTTCATTTCTAACTGTTTTGTATATATCATAAATCTCTAATATTGGGCTATTGTCACACATGATGAATTATTGTAAGCATGTCAGCACATAGTGGAAGTCAAGTACATTCAAATACTACTCAGTCAGAATTGAATTTGGCATGATAGTCTCATAAAAGGGGACTCAATTGAGAGTTTCCACTTGCCTGCTCTAAACTTGTCACTTGTAGGTGCTAAAGAGCTTGTTGTGTTGGTTTAATTAGTCAACAAATCGGTCCTTACTTGATTGCGTGGTCGTATCACATATGTTAACACTTCACTGTTTGATGGAGATATTAACAAGTGACAAGAGTCTCTTGGTCTATGGACTTTAAAGAAGAGAAGCTCTTCTATATTATTTCATTTGGTCCTGCCAATATTTATTAGATCATGCAGGCTGCAGGCTGCCAGCAAGAGAAAGACAACACAAACATTTTTCAGGGTTATGCTCATCTGTATCCCAAAGAAGGGTCACTAAACAATCGATGGTAGAAGAATATAAGTAAGATGAGTGTTTTCTACCACAGCTTAGAAATTCATTATTTGATACAGTTTGCTGCAGGCCTCCTTGGAGCTTTTTTCACTTAAAGATAATTTATGACAAGAACAGAGAGGTTCTTGAAAATGCT
The DNA here is from genome assembly GCA_027560015.1 of Chloroceryle amazona. NCBI lineage: Eukaryota > Metazoa > Chordata > Aves > Coraciiformes > Cerylidae > Chloroceryle > Chloroceryle amazona. The sequence continues at coordinate 43,562 of JANHFX010016402.1, forward strand.
ATAGCAACTGGAGCTGAATGATGCCACTCTGGCACTAGATGCATAGTCACCAGAGGCCAGTAAAAAGGAAGTTTGCATTTGTATGAAGAACTGTATTAGTTAAGCATTCATCAGTGTTGTATAAAATATTCATATTACTTCTTGGTGGAAGATTAAACAAAAAAACTTCAATAATTAAAATGGCTTATTCCCAGGAGTGGGGGGTAGGGAAAAAGTTGGTCCTCTGCAAGTTTGCAAAAGGGCTTGTCTATTCACTTTTTGTATAGCAGCAAACAAAAGAGGAGTGCATACTTTATAGGCTCCACTTGTTTGACCACCATTCTGTTATAGCTTTTATCTGTGCTTTACCAGTAATAAGGTCTCCGAAGCATGTGCTGTAGTAAAGGGATATATATCACATAGAGAAAATTCCCGTAGGTTTTTTTGTGAGTCTCTTTCTAGAAAAAGCCGTTCAAAGCATTTTGATAGGTGCCACAAGTGGTATCAGTCCAAAATATTGACTGACTGGCCTTGGCAAAGATGTGAAGAATTATATCGAGAGAGAAAGAATCTCTTTAGGTTTGCTATTATGGTAGTGTTATAGCTGATTTTATTTCTTACTGTTGGAAAGCTAGTAGCCTATTTGAATAAAACCCTTAAGAGGGAACTAAACAATGATTTATATACATAAAACCTCACTGCTTCCATCTTTATCAAAATGTTCCAGCCTCCCTACTTCTTAATTTTCACTATAATGGTCAAACTGAACTTCTCCTTCCTTTTAATGCAGGGAGTGATCTTCAAAATCAGGGTCTCCTACAAGACAGCTGTCTTAAATCACCCGGATTTTTTTGCAGTGATTCTAAGTTTTTCATTTAATGTTACTAGCAAAGGAAACTTCGCAAAACCAAGTTAAAACATTTGCAATAATCTTGCTTATTAACAACCAGTGATAGAGCAACATCTTTGAAAACAGGGGTAGAGAGGTTGCTTTCTTTAACTTCTCTATGCACCATTTAGCAAGACTGTTAGGTTCATTCAAAAGATAGAACATAGATAAATAAAATTATTTTTGTAAAAACTGGAATCATTTGTTCACAACGACCAATTTTTAGTTATGTGAGTAGACTCTTGAGGAGTTTTTTTATGTGTTCTCAGATATTATCTGTATTAGTTTGAATTGTTTTAAGTAGTTTGAAAGTATTATTCACTTCTTATTCGAGGATCTGGAGTTAATTACCTTAGATTGTTTTGATTTTTATTGCAATAACAATGAAGATGCCAAGTAGGAATTTAGGGCCCAGATATTCTGGAAGCATCACAAACACAGAACAAAATAGAATCTTGCTTTTGTCTCGGAAATATTTACCTTTTATATATATATAATGCAGTATTTTTTAGGGTGCATGGTCCCACTGTGTATGCTTGGAATATGGATTATAAATTTCCAAAGCTTTCAATTTATTCCTGTCCTGGGGAAGAGACCACACTTTTGAGAGATGTTCAAATAAGAGCCTTTGCCCAGATGCCCAAAGTCTCTTAGAGAATTTGCAGTTGTGCTAGTCCTTCAAATTGTCGGGGAGCTTCTGTGAATTGCTAAGTACCCTTAATTTCTATTAATTGCAGTGAACAGTGGAAAATCAAAAATAAATAAAACTGGAGACTTCAAAATGCATTTGAATACCTTCCAAGTGATGGAGTGCAATGTCCTAATTTGGTGACTTCTGGATTTGTTAATTTGCACTGTTGTTTCCAGGAGTACCTCTCTCCCTGTGTACTAGTTGAAAATTTTCTTCACTGTTTGCTAATTCAAAATACACAGTCTCTCCTTACAGGGCAAGTGCTCCAATCCCTGCCGCTCTTGGTGATACTTTGCTGAACACTCTCCAGCTGAGAGTTACCTTTCTCCTTACTGGTGCACCCAAACTTGACAAAATATCTAAATTACCATCTCCCAGAGTTGTAGAGGGGAATAATCACTCTCCTTGGTCTACTGACTGTGCTCCTGCGACTATTGCCCTGGACACTCTTGTGCAGGGGCACAGTGCAGGCTGATTTTCAGCTGACTGCCCCCCGTTACCACCTACCTCCCTGGGGAGCAGAGTTGCTCCCCAGCCTGGCAGCCCCCAGCCTGTACTGCTGCAAGGAATTCTTCATTCCCAGGGTCAGGACTTTGTACTTGTCCTTGTTGAATTTCATAACCTTCCCACTGGCATGTTCCTCCAGCCCACCCTGGGTCCCTTTGGGTGGCAACGCTGCCCTCAAATGCATCAGCTGGTTTGGTGTCACCTCACACCTGATGAGTGCACTCTGCCATCTGCTTCAGACTATTGATAAAGGTGGTTAATAGGACAGGTCCCATGGCAGATCCATGAAATGGTCCCTCAGGTAGACCATGACTCATTAATCACTGCTTTCTGAGACTGATCATCCAACTCATCCATTTCTCCAACAATCCAGACCATAGCATCCCACTTTGGATACAAGAATATTTTTGAGACTATCCAAATCCTTGCTAAAGGTAAAGTAAATGACATCCACTGCACTCTCCTCACACACAGATCTAGTCCTTTCATCACAGGAAGCAATGGGGAAGACATGATTTTATCTGCTGACTTTCCAATCAATGCCTTCTTCATACACCAAGACTCATTCTGTGACTGCCCTGGAGACTGAAATAAGGCCTGTACTTTCCCACATTGCCCCTTTGGCAAGATGGGTGCAGCATTTGCCCTTCTCTAGTCATCATGGACATCCTTCCTGATACCCATGACCTTTCAAAGATGACAGCAGGTGGCCTCACTATGATATTGGCTATAATATAGATTTCAGCACACGTAAGAGGAATCATGCCCTAAAAAGCTTTGAAAAAAATATGAACTTTATGCTATTCAAGCCACAACTACATCCTAGGAAATAATAGTTTCAGTGTAGGGAATTAGTTCAACAGACAATTTGGGTGATTGTCATTACCCTGTCAATAGCCTGGAGGAAGCCTTTTCAATAGCCTGGAAACGGCCTTTTATAAAGAGTGGAATTATATGGAAAGTGTTAAAGACAGTCTCTTTCTGAATGCTCTTTATTCTGTCCCTCTGGATTCTTCTTTACATATGTTCACTACGACACTGAAGTAAGTTTTTTTCACAACTGAACCAGTGCCACTATGAGAGGATGGATCCCATCCCCTTTGACTCATACATTATCAATATAACTGTTAGGTATGCACTGAGTGAAACGTGCAGCTTTATTAGGACCAGTTCTTTCCTGCACAGAGAGATGCCTCATCTTGGCATACATATGTATATGCATAGTCATTCTTCAGATTAGCCAGAGCCATATCTTTGTAAAATGCTTAATTACCAGAACACAAAACATGGATTACATTTCCTCCCTTAATCAACTTCAAGATACAGTCAATTTTGCTGTGAAAGATCAATGTGATGACATCTTGAGATCCCTTCCAGCTCTAATAAATAGGAAACAAAGAAAACCAATTGCCATCTATGTGTGCTTGGATTTCCTGCATTGCCAAACACGAATGAGAAAAGTGACACTCAGCTCTTGCTACTGAGTTGTCTTTAACTATACATGATACATTAAGAGTCAGTCTAAGATTGAATTGTCTTGAACTATACAAGTAAGAGTCAGTCAAAGATGACAAATGCATTGTTATTTGAAAGCAGTGTTGACAATGCAGTAGGCCTCAACTGCTTTTAAGTCCTTAGAGCAAATGTTTATTTTGAAAGATAAAAAGCTATGCCAGTGGCATGCCCCAGCCACATTCTTACAACAACAACAACAAAGTTTAAAAAAAAAGAAAGAAAAAAAAAGAAGCAAGCAAATAAACAAACACACCAAAACAAAAATAAACAAATAAACAACCAAACCAAACCAAAACCAACCACAAAATGTTCTAAACTTATCAGGGATGCATTCTTTTTCAAGTGAGGCTGCAGTCTAATACCGAGTGTTTGAGTCTAACTGGACATTATATGTAGGAAATGCAGGGATAATCTTTGAATATCATGACTGCTACTAATCTAAGTATTAAATGCAGTTTGCACAGTGTGGGGCTCAATTATCTTAGAATTTCTGAATTCCTTGTCTGTCTTCAGTAGTGTACAAAGACCCTAAATGACTGGTAGATGAGGTGCCTCACTTTTAGGCAGCTAAATTGTGGTGGAATTAACTCTGTCTTTAGAAATAATGTGTTGTTCATTGATGTTCTAAGCTGAGATGCTGAGCAGTAAGCTAAGACTGATTGAGGCACAAATGCATACCCTGTTCTGATACATCTGCTAAAGGGGTGGTTATCTCTGACATGGCAACTGGAGTAGTAAAGCCTTCTACAGGTATGGCCCAGAGAACCTGAAGCAACAACTCTAAAAATACTGCAGTTATTTCAGCCTGTCTGTCACAGCTCTTAATGACACAGGTGTAATTGCAGGGCAAAACGTTTTGATTTTTTACTCAAGATTGTAAAATGGGAATCGTATGTTATTAAAAGAATATGATCCTTAATGTTTGTGCGGGAGTGCTTTCCAGATATGCTATGTCCATCACCTATACCAGTATATGCCTCTGCCCTTGCAAGCAAAGTACAGAGACTCCAAAGTGTCATCTGCTCAGCGGTTTTTGAAAGGTCTGTATGTGATCCACTAGGTGTCAGGGCACTTCACGCAGAAGCATCCTCACAAGATCAGATACACACTGGGCTTCTCTGATCCACACTTGGCTGGCATGGAGTTTCCCATTAGCCAGGTCCTGGCCTGGCTGGTGAAGATGCTCAGTAGTCATCCTGCCAACAGGAAGGACCTTCACCTGGATGCCATGGTGTGGAGATAGTTGTCAGATGCTCTCTTTCTTTACCTCAAGATGACTTCTAATATGTGTTCAGCTTTGCAATAAATCAACGCTTGCACGTTGTCTGTGCAAAACTGAGAAAGCGATGGAGCTACCTGCATGATGACTTCAGTTCAAATTCAGATCAGTGCTAAAATGTAATAAATGTATGAATTCCAGTAAAAGTAAAAACATAGGGAGTTCACCTGCAAGGGATCCCACAAAATGAACAGGCAGAATTTGTTGCATGTCAGGTTTAATCACTTCACAGCAGCCACATAATGATTACATCTCAGCTACAAGTATTAAAATGTCCTTTGACTAGCTTCACATTCTGTTGTGTTTCAGACACTGACAAAACAAGAAACTATATCCACTTTAGTACATGCTTCAGGTTGCCATAACTGCACAACAGAGTGCTGCTACATAGTCTTAAGTCACATAGGCTCTAAGGAGATATAAGCAGATGAACAATAGGTCCATTGCTTAGTGGCTACTTCTGTTTTGCCAAAAAAAAGAATGGATATGAACATATGCTCAAGTTTTCCATCAAAGTGAGGGCATGAGGAGCTGTCCTACTTTATCAAATATGTTAAGGGCAGAAGTTAATAGGTAATTTGTAGTTAATTTCACATTCCTTATTAAGTTCAGGGTGCCTCATGGCACTTGCTCTAAGAGTCAAAAGGTAGCATTTCTAGCTAAGTGCTTCCAACTAATTTTAAACAATTGTTCAGGCATACTTAATAACATATTTCAGCTATTGATGTGTGTGTGGTAAAGTGTTAAAAATAATTCTTAGAGAACTCTAAATGTTAGCAGAGCCACTGCAGGAGACTATTGTGAACTTCAATTTGAAACCTTTTGAGTTATAAAGTGATTTCAGATGTCTTACCCTCTTAAAAAGCTAAGCATCTGCTTAGTACTGGATAGCATATGTGAACTGTAAGGTCTATATTAAACATCAGGAAAGAAAATTAATGACATGTTTTATTGATTTTATGGTGTCTTTCATGGCTCCTTAGTCTGTACTCCAGGGAAAAGAGAAGCCTGCAGAAGGGCCAGAAGGTTCAGAAACACTTGGATTCAGTGTTCCAAAGTCTTTCAGATAAGAACTCAGTATTTGTGCCTGCTAGCCAAATTGCAACCCTGAGCATTGCTTGGGTCTATAACGCCAGAATAAATGCCAGTAGACAAAGCTCAGCTACTTTTAGTTTGTGCAAGATATGAGAAATGGTGACTCACGTCTGAATTTATAGCAAAATATCAAAAAAGGATATATGTGCAGATGCAGACAAGGCATATATGATAAAGTATGGAGCTGTGGTCATTTATTATGCTCCTATGATTATTGCACTTACCTCCTACATTTCCATCCTGAGCAACCCTTGATTGCCAAAAAAAACCAAACAAACTTCCAGAAAAATATCCCCCTTTCAAAATTAATATATCTCACTAAACCTCTCCATAGTCTCCACCAGAAAGGATGGAAAGACCCAGGAGGGTTAAATTCCAGCAGGCCTAGGAAGATTGAATATTGAAGTTGAATATCTTCAGATAAATAGTTACGGTCACTTTTAACAGCTCCAACTCCCTATAACAGCAGCTGTTCTAAAAGTAATTAAATCAGTTTGACACTAAATATAGCCCCCCAAAATATTTAAAGGCTTTCTAAAATAATTTTGAAGGGTTTTTTATCTGATGAAACTTAGAAATTACTTCAATTAATACAAAAATATACTCCAAATGAGGCTATAAATATACACATATATATTTAGGCTATATGTGTACAGGCTATATATATTTAGGCTATGTGTATTTTTATATATGCACATATATATACACTGAAGAGTTTGCAAGGATTTTTACAGAACAATGCTGCATTTTTAAAGGTCAATAAACAATACAAGGTTTTCAAATCATGGCCATTAAAAATAACCCTCTAGGCAAACATTTTCTTTTTCCCCCTCTGGTTAAAGCTTACAGGCCAAAATTGTGGTGAACTGAATCCTTAACAGACTACCAGTGCAGCATCTTAACCCTGGAGTACGTGACACTGCAGTACCTTGCAGCAGCACTAGTAAAAAGGAGAAAGGTCCAGCTAGCTCTGGAACTTGCCAGGTCCTGGAAGCACCCCTGATACCAAGCACTAAAGGTGTGTAACAGTCGTATTTGCCTTTTCTCACTGTAAAGGCTAGAGATACCGATGCTGCAAGCATGACAAGGCAGCCAGTCCCTCTCTTAGAGGTGGCTTCCCACCAGCTGACCCCATCCCAGGTACATCCCTTTCACCACAAGGTTGCCGTGGACCACAGCAGAGGAAGCAAAAAAAAATGGTTTCATGAGGATGAGATTTACAGGGAAGGAAAGGAATGTATATTAAAAACTTATATATTTTTTTAATCTTATAAGGCCCATATAGCTATGCTATTACCATATCACTGAATAGAGCAGGAAAGAAAATATAAAAACATTGCTTTAAACCTGTAGTTAGGGTATTAGGGGCCTGAGCCAATGCCAAGGGAAGACAATAAGGAGGGTTTGTATCAAATGCCAAATGCCCCCTGAGCCCATCAAGGGGATTATGGACCATTTGACCAATCTGTGTCATCCTGTGCCGGACTATGCTCATCTTATTGTGCTATTTCAGTTGTAGTAAACATGCAGCTGATGCAAACATATATAGGACTTACTTTTTTTCCAAATCACAAAGAATTTCTCGAAGGATATCTAAAAGCTCCCCTCCTCCTTCCATATCTTAGCATTGCAACTTCAGAACTTCAGAATTTCTTCATACAATGTCTATGTCAATTTCTTTACTTAGTTAATAATCCCAAACTCAAACAAATCAAATAGGATTTCCTCGATTCTTCCTTCACATAAAATATTTTACCTATTAAGTTGTCTTATATAAAGGAATTAATTTTTTTTTCTTGTTTTTGATTGGCGTTAGACTCACAGACAGACAGAAATAAGCTGCCATTCTTCCATTTGATAGCCAGACGCTGCCAGTTGTTGCTAGGGCAGTCATGCTGTTAAATTAGGTCTAATGAACGAGTAATTGCTTTAGGTATAGTGAACCATTTCAAAGAAAACAAGGATTCTAATTGATTTGCAATTTGTTTGGCACATTGCATTGTCTGGGGCTATTGATTAGTCTTCTGGATTTCACACTGCATGTGTTTCCCTTTATTAAGGGAATAACAGGTTACTGATTACTTTCCTTCTGGGTTTAATGTAGCGGTTAATGTCTACTTTGTTCTTGTGTCATGTCACAGGCAAGGAAGGAATAATATGCAAGTGGGTGGCCCTTTGCTAAGAAACTCCCCTGCTGTTTTGAGCTGTGTACTCTAAGACATGCTGAAAAGCAGATCAAGAGAAAGGGTTAGAATAGCAGGACTCACAAGTTATGGCCTGAGTCAGGCTAGACCCAGGCTAGAAACTTGGCTTTCCTTCACTATCAAAGCACAACACAGTATGAAGCAGTTGGTGGTAGATTTGTTCTTGTTTGATTATATGTCGCTATATAAGGAACCATAGTATAGTTTTATATGCCTTGGCTTATATACAGCAGCATCTGAAATCAGGAAGCTTATGACATATTTATCCTTTTGCTGCAAGAGACTTACTCCACAGCAAGCATATTCTGAAGATCACACCATTACATAGTTTAAATCTGTCTTGATTTGCAAAAAAAAGTGCGTTAATTTAATTAACGGCTTTGTTCCTTTCACAGGACAACTTTTTATAACACGATTAATGTATGTTCAAGTGTAATTAATTTCTAATCTCTTAACATTCTTAGCTAAAAAGTAATCCTTAGCATATCATTAAGAGAAATGATGGTAAAATAAAACCAGATTCCTTGTTCTAAAATGGATTGTACCTCTCGAGATTATTTAG
>JANHFX010016402.1:52382-64800 GCA_027560015.1 Chloroceryle amazona
AGCTTATGACATATTTATCCTTTTGCTGCAAGAGACTTACTCCACAGCAAGCATATTCTGAAGATCACACCATTACACAGTTTAAATCTGTCTTGATTTGCAAAAAAAAGTGGGTTCATTTAATTAACGGCTTTGATCCTTTCACAGGACAACTTTTTATAACATGATTAATGTATGTTAAAGTGTAATTAATTTCTAATCTCTTAACATTCTTAGCTAAAAAGTAATCCTTAGCACATCATTAAGAGAAATGATGGTAAAATAAAACCAGATTCCTTGTTCTAAAATGGATTGTACCTCTCGAGATTATTTAGCTTTTATTTTGTGTCCCTGTGATGGAAATGAAATTAAATACAGACATTCAGATTAGTTACAGGGTCTGAGGAATGATTCTGTGTCCTTACCCTGCATCCTCAGCTCTCAGAGGGATCTGCCATGTAACATTCATGTAGCTGGAGATCTCTACATAAGCCTGATCCAAAGCCTGTTAAAGTCATCAGTAAACCTCTCTGATTTTCAGAAGCTTTTGCCAGTGAACGCATCAACTGTCTCGAGTCATCTCTCAAGAACCCATATATCATTTCAACAAGTAACATAAGTTTCATTGCCAGGTGAGCCACCATGAGTGTACAAAAGCTCCAGGTAGCACCGGTGGCACCAAGTGAGCAATCTCAAAAATATAGACTTTGCTCCGAGTGCCAGAATGTGAATTTTCTAGCACTGTAAAGGTATTTTTGCTGAGTAGCTATTATTAGCAGTAAATTGCCTGCACACTACGATTTCTTTTCTAAAAAGGACTGTGATACATCTCTGAAATACAACACTGGTCACAGTCAGTTTATTCCAAAAATAAATTTAAAACTTTGTAGCTCATGGTCTTTCATGATCTAAAAGTTGCTGATTTCTAATTATTTGCAGTGGGATATAGAGCAACTGTCACTTATCATGAATTCATCCTGAATTTCAAGGCATCCCAAATATCTTAAAGAAATCAGTTCCATGCTTTCAAATTCCTGTGAGACTGAAATTAATGAAGCCCTTGGTCTTATAGGCAGAAAAATAGAAAATAGTCTCAATAATGGAAACAAAAATAATAGCAGCCACAAAAATAATTTGGTGTCATGTTTGGCAACCATTTAGCATGAACTGGGTACAGAATATAAGAGCTCTAAAATTGTTTTTGCTGTTTTGGGATGCCCTATGTAAACCATTTTTTATACCCTGTTCACAAGTGATGGACCATTGTATACCAAATGTATATAGCCAGTACCAGATGAATACCAAAATAATTTATACAGTTTAGAAGATCATAATCTGATTATTTTTATATTCTATAATTTTATGACATCAGCATGCAGAAGCCATACAAAATGTGTACTTAGGTATATATTAAACTAGTAATTACATTCATTTTATACCATCTTTGTGACCTAATGTAATTGTAAAGTAAGAGAAACCACAAAATTTTAATTCCTCTGTGTTTGCATTTTAAGCCTTAAATGTGGTGGAGGGATTCTGGGATGGGAGCAAGATGGTGCAACCATTCAATAGTTGTGGGGGACCACAGGCTTGAGGCTAGCTTCTTTAGGAACTTGCAGACACAAAGCAAGAGAGTTGAGACATTAATATCTCTTGCTTCCTCCAGCCTTTGATTCAGTAAGATAAACCTGAAATGGAAGCTTTTCAAGCAAGAAATCTCACAGGAAGATATCAGTAGCTACTGACAACTGAGATTAGAGTCCAACCATATTCCAATTGCAACCTTTACACCAGATTAGACTAAATATGAGCAGTATAGAAGCAAGTATCCTAACATGATATGACTTGAACCTTCCTAAATGGCATGGTACAGCCCATCATTTGGACCACTGTGTGCTATTGGAGAAACTCGAGATGGTTTGAATCATCAAATCATAGAACCACAGAATGGTAGGGGTTGGAAGGGATCTGGAGATCATTGAGTACAACGCCCCTGACAGCGCAGGATCACCCAGGTCATGTCACATAGGAACAGATCCAGGCAGGTCTTGAAAGTCTCTAGAGAAGGGGACTCCAGTTCGGGGAAATCTTCAGCATGCCAGGTAGTGTATTATCACTATGCAAGCTTAAGTGTTTCAGTTCCTCTCTCTTCTTTGTTCCCACCAATTGCCTGGGGCTTTAAGATAGAAACCTCGAGGACTGCCGTCTTTGATGCAGATACTTAAACCACCCATGAGTAGCTATTTTTTTTCCACAGCTGTATTTTAGTTTCTCAGCTGATGTATCTGAAAATATTTTCCCTGAAGTCCATAGAGGTTATGGTCATCAAAAATATTACCTTAAATATCAGATAGCTCCTCAGAAACTGAATGCATTTTCCATATTTTCATCAGTTGTTCTCTGTCACTGATTGTAGTATTGCATAGAAACCACAGAACTAAGCCTAGTGTACCGAGTGAGTACCACCAAAATAAGCCTGACTGAGATCCTCACTCTTGTAACTGATCCTTCTATCATTATTTCCTCACCTAAAGGCTTGGAATCCATAGTTTAGTCTCACTCTCCTACCTCACTCTGTCTTCTCTGGGAAAAACACACCAATTCCAGAGAATGTTTTTGTTGCTCCATCTGTGTGGAGATCTTTTATTAAAAAATAAGGTAAAAAACTACAGTTGCTGAAACAGCTTACTTCTATCTATCACAGCTTTGCTGTTTAGTATGCACAGGAGCAAATCCCATTTAAAAATATTTTTAAAACAAGGAGGAGCTTTAAAGAACTGTTTAAAAAACTGCTCTTGGTTTGGTGCCAGCTACAGATGCCATGCTGATTACAGAAGATTACATAAATTCCCCAAGACTTATTATACTCTCACGTACACCCATAAAATTGGAAAGAATTCCACTGGAGTCACTGGATTTACACAGGTGTAAGCCTGTGCTGGAGAAGAATATGGCCCTTATGGTTAGCAAACCACCAGTCTTTTCAGTGGGTCCAGTTGTCTCTACCTATCTACTAATACCAAGAAAATACCCAAAGCCACACATGCAGACTATGATCTGTCTGTGTAAATACTCCAGTCTTCATTGACTTCAATAGAGATGCACAGATTTATGTGCTAGCTGAATTTTGATGTGAATGTGTAGGGAAAAAAATCCAAATCTTCATCATCTTTGTTGCAGCACCTTACTGAGATTTTTATACAGTGCATATTGCTAAACTAAATAAAAGATGACTCAGGTAGGTCAAACCACAGTTTCAGCTAGCTCTGGCATCCTCTCTGTAACAAGGGCTTAGAATGAGGTTAAGATGTTCAAGGAAAAGCTGAATATGTGTGGAAGGAACTTTCCCTGCTATACGGTTCCATAGCCTGCCAGTTTCAGGGACTTTTTGAGCCTGGGGCCACAGGAGTAGATCATGGGTACTGCTGAGGATCTACCTGCTATGAATCCAGCCATTTCTTCTTTCAGCCTGTTTAGCCACTTGGCCCATGCCATCCTGGGGTGGTGAGCTCCACTTCTTGGTTATGTACCATAAGAAAAAGTCTTTTGAGCCTTTTAAAGTGGGTGATTTTATTGGATGTCCCTCAATTGGTTTTTAAGAAGATGCAATTAGCTTTCTTCACTTACATTCTCCACACTGCCTGTAAAAGTATAAGCCTCTGCTATATACCCTAAGTCATCTTTTCCATATGAATCAGTCTGTTTAATACTTTTTTTGATGGTTTGTTGGTTTGGGTTTTTTTTCTCATCCTTGTTCAAATTATTTTCTATATCTACTGTTATTCTCTTGTGAGGTAGCTTGCAGGACCAGCATACAGTATTCAAACTGAGGGCATGCCATCAATTCGTGCATGATAGTCCTTACTCTTTTCTGGAGCTTGAGTTGGTTTGGGTTCTGTACCTTTTTGTTATGTCTACAACATGAGTGACCCCTATGAGTGATGATTCTGAAGGATTCCTGGTAGGTTTACAAGGGTCTTTGTAAATCAAACAGCTTCAGGGATAACACCACTACATGTTCATATGAAAAGCAGTGAGAGGTTGGTATATTCCGTGATCCTTTTTGCATCCTTTAGCTGACAGTAGTAATAAAGAGAATTAGAACTTTCTGCTCTGCCAAGTTCCCACAAACCGCCTCCAAGAGCTCCACAGACAAACAGTGGCCATGAACCAATGGTTGGGAGCCCATCTGCAAAGAAGAATTCATAGTAATCTTTCCCCAAAAAAGTCAAGATGATCCTATGTTCTACCAGTGTAAAAAAGTCTTAATACCTCCACTGTGGTCCCAAGCTCTCAAACAGGATGAGTTCTTGCTCTACAAAAGAATCATGTATTTCTTGAACAATACAAAGTTGAGAATAAAACCAAATTTGTTCCTTAGAAATTGCCTAGTGAAGCAGTTGTTTCATGCTGCCTGTTGAACATTTGGGTAGACTGATTCAAATGTTAAAGCTGTGTTCAAACCAGAAAAAATAAAAATAATAAGCTGTCAGAATAATTACTAAGAACATACAAGGATTATACAAAGTAAACTGCAGCCTGCAAAAAGAGAATTGCATGTTAGCTAATTGTTAATTTTAGCAATTGCAATGGCTAATTACTGTGGCACACATTGACTATTAGCATGATGCCCCAGCACCTGCTTTCTCCAATGAACAGATTTCTTCATTGCTCGTGCAGGAGCAAAATGTGTAATTATTGGCCATCATTGGGGCGATTTTTCAGTGATTCTTTTGTGTGATGTGAATGACGCATAATGACATATTTTATTAGAGGGCAAATAGCTGTTTGTTAATGGAAATGATTCGAAATCCAAGAAACTAGGAGCTAGGAGCATGTTTTCAGTATCAGCATGAATTCAAATGTATTTTCTTTTAACTCTTTATAAAAGAAGCATAGAAATCAAATCTAAACTTAGTATAATATATTTAATGATATGTGCAAACACAGCATTGATTAATTGCCTCAAATGTTTTCAATGCTACACCATTTCATTTGTTACAGCAGTCTGCTAAATTTATGCATTTCTTATTTAAACTCTTCTTTCCTGGGCATATAGTGTTAGCAAGATTATGTGGCTTGTTCCTCATTTACTGGGGAAAAAAAAATCATCTTTGTAACTTAAGCAACAATTATGGGCTTTATGAGGCACATTTTCATTGCACACATTGTAGAACACAGTGCACTGGCATTATTATTCCTGAAAGTACATGCTTGAATGTATCTATCAAGACCCAAATGTCAGCTACTGAATAGATTATGCATAGTTATCCAAAACAGAATATAGATACATAAAAATCTCAGCAACAGAATACTCAATTTCTGATAAAAAGAATTTTATTAGATAATCTGCATGATACTTTTGAAGAACAATGCTAATGAGAAAAAATCACATATGAACCTTAGACTACGGTGGTGTTTAAAACAGCAAACTGCTTGTCATTTTTGAAAGATGAGCTATGACCAGAATAAGAAAGCTGGCCCTTCAATTTTTGCTTTTATTTGAATAGTGTTCAAAGTTGAAAAAAAAAAGCTTACTAGGGGACATAGTTTGCTGAATTCTACTGACGTAAATCTAGAGTAACCTGATGGGAAACAGTTGAGTGCTTTTGGTTATCCAAGGAAAGTAGAAGACTTGTGAACCTCTGTGAAATTTTTAACAGTAAGTAGGAAACCTAAGCATCTTCTGGACCCTTCCAATAAAGAAGACAAAAATGTAACTCTACCTTAGAAGTATGGAAATAAGAGATTTTGGGGCACGACTTTGATTTTGTTCGAGAAGAATTCATTTACTGGACTTTGCTTAAATTTGACCCAATTTACAAATACACAATTTAGCATGAAATTGAAACCCAGTGGATGCATATGAAACGACTGACAGAAGTAAACTCACTTTTAAAAGCATAGTCAAATACATCAATAATCCACACATGTCGTAGGTGTAGTAGGAAGATAGACTAAAAGATCCCATCTTTGACATTTCTTCTACAGTTGCATACAATACATGTATTGCATATTTAAAACTGCAGCTTCAAAGATCACCCTAAGAAAAATTAAGCCAACTCTACACGCACTGAGAATCTGGTTCATCCCACATACTGAGACTGAGTTATGTACAAACTTGTGGAAGGAACTATGAATGGGCACTTCCTCTTCTCACCCAGGACCTATAGCTCCTCTGCTGTTGCAAGATGTAGATAAGTTTGGTATTCAGGTTCACTGTTTGACCCATTAAACTGGTATTGAGGTATAATTTGTGTGTTTTCCCAGTACGGTTGCACATAGAATGGGGTTCATTTCCACAAGTTTGAATAAATTTATCCAGTTCAGTGAACCTGTTGTTAAGCTTAGCAAAACTCAGTAGGTGGCTTTAAAGTCCTGTAATTAGCCCATTACATAAAATCTGTACTTTAGATTTTTGCACATTGGTTAATAAGTATAACGTGCTTCGTATATATAAATAACATTACATTAAATGATGCAATATAAAGGAATTAAAGACCAAAGTAGTTAAATAAAATACTTGAAGGAGATCTCAAATTAGCATGTTTAATTCCAACTCACTGAACAGGAAAAGGCTTCAGCCTTACTGTACCAGTTCCATACAAGGTGCAGAATAGCAGAGATTTAGTCTCCATTTTACATTAGGTCACTGTCATCCCTGACCTCTGGGTGACTTTGGAAAAATGTTGTAATTACCTTGTTTCTTTTAAAATCTAATCATTACAATGTCTAAATATAGTCCTGAATTGCCAAGGCAGCACTTGCCTCAACAATTTTTCATAGTTTGTACATAGCTAATTAATTCTTGAGCCTTAATTTTTGCTTTCCAAATGAAATATGGGAGGAAAATTAAATCTACAGCTAATTAACCCGTTCAGTGCTTACTGTTTCATAGTAAAACCACTTACCTTAAAGTTCAAGCTTTTTAGCAGCTGTAAAAGTAGAACACAGCTTTGAATCCTATTGCAATAGGTCAAAATTCCACTACAATCTGACAGATTATTATACTTGTAATTTTAAAATGTTAAAAAAATTATCTAACCAAAGTCCCAGACTTCAGTTTTTCTTCAACTCCATTAATGAATTCTGTGATATGAATTAATATATTGAAAGGTAATGCTTACATATATAGCCATTCTTGTACTATTTTGTACCATCATCTTTGAGTGCCTTTGACTTTTTTTCCCATTTCATTTCTTTATTGCAACTGCCACCTATACAGCTTTATAGTTACTAAATTTTTCATTTTACTGACAATATTATTTTAAAACTAACGTGACTGCTTCTTTATATATCTCTCTACATCGTCTCCTTTTTTCTCATACACATTGACAGCTGGAGGATTTTTGTCCTTTGGCCAGACATATCCAGCCTTGCAGCAAATTCCATTCTTAGTCACACAAGCCCATTTCCTGCTGATTTCATACGGAGCTGACACCACAAAATTGGGAGAAAATTTGACCTTTGGTATAAGCAATTGCATTTCTCATAGAACTATCTAGACTGTGTTTGGAGGTAACAAAAATGTTGAAGCAAATATCACATAAGGTATTCATGCAACAAGAAGACTAAGAGATGGAATGGCTTGCATTGATTGAGTATTCCACAATTTGTGCAAAGTGAAACAATTCAACAGTTCAATGGTTAAATATGAAATAAATAAAAATGAAGAAATTGCAGAAAAAGAAAACAATCAGCAGAAGACACTAGACACACCAGGTGGGTCTCCTTTTATCCTGATATATTCCCAGCCCTCCATTGTGTCTTGTAAAATACACATCCTTTGGTTACCTCTGAAGGCCAAGATAATGATCTGTTATGCTGTTTTCCAACACCTGTTTAGACATGTTTTTTTTTTCTGACAAATTTGAATTGAATCTGTTAAGTACACCATCAATTACACTTCTTTACACTATAGATCTGCTTAAGTGAAAGAGTTAGGAGGTCACAGCATATGCATTATTTTTATGAATGGAATACTTGATTCAGTTTCTTAACTGACTGTATGTATGAAGTCTACTTGTGGGGAAAAAAATTATACGTGAGGGTGAATATTCAAGTACACTGAAGGGAGGCAGTTATGGACAGCAATTGCAAAGCTGTGTTTTTCCCTCTCAAAATTTAAAGTTCCTTACTAACCTTAGCAATAAGTGAAAGAACGAAGGAACATCATCTTGCCTACCAGCCATAACTCTCTGTTTTACAAGAAGCAGGAGCCACTAATGAATAGACAAAGCAAATCAAATAATTTGTCTACGTGGAAAAAAAAATACTGGATAGAAGATGAGGAAAACTATTTCTGTTTGCTAACTCATTTTTATAATCACATTGTCAGGCAATGCTTGGCTGCATTCATCTTTGCACATCTTTGTGAAGAAATTGAATTTAATTGACAAGGTAGATGCATATATGTGGTGAGAA
The DNA here is from genome assembly GCA_027560015.1 of Chloroceryle amazona. NCBI lineage: Eukaryota > Metazoa > Chordata > Aves > Coraciiformes > Cerylidae > Chloroceryle > Chloroceryle amazona. The sequence continues at coordinate 60,786 of JANHFX010016402.1, forward strand.
ATGTGTGCTTACTTTGAAAATCAGGTCGTACAGTGAATTGGGTGCCTGTCTTTCGGTTGCTAAATATCACGTCAGGCTGTTGGTTGCCTCTGCATCAGTCCTAAGGTTCCTGTATCTCTGAAGCTTATCAGGGGTACCTGTGAAGCAGCAAAGATACAGAATTTTATTTTCGGTTGCTCTTTGATCGAGAACTTATCAGTGACATCGTATCTGGAAGTATCTACCAAGTTCAAGGACTTTGGCTGACTACTGTCATATAAATAATCTTATTTGGGGTTATTTAATGATTTAAGAAGAGACTTAACCATTGAAGAACAGAAATGTTTAAGTAATATTATCATAAAGGCAGAACAATCCGAGGAGGAAGCAAATTGATTTCCTTCACTTTTGCTTTTTGGCTAAACAGTACTACTGATGGCTGTCAGGGCTTGCTTTAGCTAAGCCCTTAGTTTTCCTAGGTAAACACACTGATTTGAAAATATGTGCTTTTAACAGTCCTTGACTACTTTCCCTTATATACTACATTAAAGACTAACAGGCACAACAGAGCAAAGATGCTGAAAAAGTGGTGTGTTCTCAGTTGCTCCACTGACTGTGCTTTCCCGAAGCTGACAGAAACAAAAGTCCATTACAAACTTCCTCTTCATGCTGGAGCTTTTACAATACATAGTGAAAACATGATACCTGGGAACATCTTCTGTGGAAATAACAGAAAAAAAAGAAAAAAAAAATATTTTTTTTTCCTTACAACTATTATTAAGAAAACACTAATCACAACTGGAGAATGAAAAATGAGTTGACCTTTTTATGCAAGTGTAATGACCACCCATGAGTGCTCTAGGATAACCAGTCACCATCACACTCCCCAGGAGCTGGCAAAGACAGAAGTAAAATACAGAAGATATGCTACATGAGTTTATGTAAGGTGCGTGATAATTATTGTCTGATCTTTGTAATTTAGGCTTTGAATTGGAGACGTTTTAAGCGTGCTGGGGAGTTTTTTACTGACTCTGCTGTTTTCCCTATCTTCTGCTAAGACAAGCTTTCTTTATACTGTGAATCTAATTGTGTATACTTTGAAAAATTGAACTCACATAGCAATTAGCTCACCTGATTCCATCTAATATCTTGGGATCATTGAAAGCTAGAAGCTAGTCCCATAGATTCAATTGCTGGCTTCAGAGAATATCGCTCAGCAAAGAACCTAGGCAAAGATTTTTTTCTAGCTGTTCACACAATGTAAGAACTGAAAAGTTAGAGGACACTAAACAGTGATCACTCTCCAACTCAAATGAGGACACAGTGGTACTCAAATGCGTACAAAGTTGGAGTTAGAAGGGATGCTTTTGTGCTAGATCAGTTTCTTTCAACAGGATGAAGATGATCTGAACTTTCATGGAGAATATTATGCTAGGTAAATGGTATGGTAAAGATGGTAAATATAATACTGCAGTGGAATACATTATTGTCATCACTGACAGAGCCTATGCTTCTACCAGCACATAAACTCATGGGATCTCTTTCTAATATAACTGACTAAGCAAAGAAAAACATTTCTGAAAGCAGCATTAATAGCAAATACCTTTGATTTACAAAATACTCATTCTAGAATCTGCTGAAGATCTAAAACTACAGTTTTATTCATTGGTAATTTCTACACTTGTTCTACTCATTTTGTGGGTTAGCTGTTTATCCTCTATCAAAAAAAGATCCATTTAAAAATAGGTATCAGAGGATAAAATAAAAGAAAAGTTATTTTGAAAAGTATGACACCTTAATATAGAATATGATATAACTATTTCTTATAGGCAACAGCAATTTTTTTTTACGATAATTCCTTCTAAAGGTGTATGAAATACAAACTGCTTTTCGCTCAGGATTGCCAACAAAAATCCCTGCAGACAAGACACCTTACTGAAGTGGAAGGAGTCTTGAAAAACACAGTGACTGCAGGATCAGGCCTAAACAAGACACTGGGATCATATGATTAATTTTAACCTATTATTGCATAAAATCAAAAAGGAACTATATTTATATATATATAAAAAAAAAGCCCCGAACACTACTAAAGCATAAAATTTGTAGAAGCTATTTGACATGATTATGAGAACGGGAATAAGTTCTGTAAAAGAGGCCATTCAGTTTTTATGGACCAGGTAAGAGAACAGTGCTTTTCTTCAGACTATGTCATTCCACTACTCAACAAATCCCACTTCCAAAGGCAATCCTTTTAGTGTGTGATTTAAAGAGGGGACAATAAGTGACAAGGAGGGAATAAGAGTGCAGGGAGAGAACTCACACAGCAGAGGAAAGTTTTAGATCAAGTATGAGGAAATATGTACTCTAAATTAATTCCTCAAGGTTTTTCTTGGTCACGTGCTTAGAGAGTCATACTGCAAGATTCATTATACAGGGTGTAAATTTCCATCACTGCTCTAGTGAAATGTGTGATCAAGCTTATTAATTTTTCCAAAACAAACTGTTCCTAACACATTCTAGCTGTCAGAAATTCCCATGTTTTCTCTGGAAGTGTTTTCATTTCATATTCACAGAACTACTCTCTTTAACAAGTGAAGCACAAAAATTTCAATCCACTTGAAACTCAATGCAGGAATCTGGGAAGACCAAGGGAAAGAATTTTACATCTCTTTTTTTTTTTTTTTTTCCTGAGCACAAAACCCTTAAAATGTGTAAATAAAGCACCAGTTAGGTTTACCATTCTAGAGGATAATGAGAAGTGCCCATCAAATATCCTATGTTCTTAAAATGTTTTGATTTATCAGGCTAAATTCAAAATACCATAGTACCTTCCAGAGTAAAACCTGATTGCACTTACATGTCACATGCATAGAAAAAAGCAACCAACAAAAAAAAAAAAAAAAAACACAAAAAAAACCACGCACACACCATAAAGCTCTAATTGGAAAGCTTCCATCATCTGAGTACTTGCTTCCTGGCATACATGAAATGATCAGTGGGGAAAGCAGGGTCAATCGAGACAGACTGAGAGTGAAATTAAAATAATAAAATGTCTAAACATTTAACTGCAAATAGGAAATCTTTATACCCACCCACACCCTATTCTGTAGCATAAAACTAAGGCAACAATTATTCATATACCTCCAAGTAATTTGCAGGCTCCATACAAAAATCTCATTTAAAATAAGAAATTGCTATTTCTGCACATTTATTCTCCCCAAATGCTGGCTAATTGCTGCAATGGCCATTATAAAGAATAATTTTCGCTTTGTGGAAAAAAAAAAAAAAAAAAAAGGAATGAAGAGAACATTTTCTGGTTTTGTTCCTCAGTGGAGGCTCTATTCAGCGAATCCTGAATGCACAGCGTTTCACTGCTACATTTATTATGCTGAGAGGTCAAGTATTACACAGCATCTTGTATTACGCTTTGCATGCTAAGTATTTCACTTCACAAATTGACCCTTCGGTGTACTTACTACATAATGCTCTAAAAACCCAGCTAAAATGCAGGACAATTAGCAATACTTTGGCTCCCGCTTAACAATGGGGACACCAATGTAGGTGATTGCATTTACAGTGTTGCTTTCTTCACAAAACATTTTTGACACATTAAAGGTACTTTGGAATTGTGCAGTACCAGTCGCCTCTCTAGTGAATGGCTTTTCCAGCATGGACTGAGAGAAACAGTTACTGTAGTTTAGGGCTTAATTGAAAAGAATTCAGGCACGGCCTTATGAAGCACCAATTAGAGGGATATTATATCATAAAAAGCTGTAATATCCATTTTCAGGCTTGTTCACCAGCCAATACAAAGTAGGGCACGGCTTAAAAAGGGACGGAGCTGCAACTCCGCAGAGCGGGATGTTCGGGGAGGAGGAATTGGAGGAGGAGGAGGAGGGCAGCAGCAGCGGCGGTCCGCGGGAGCAGCGCCAGGTGCTCCTGCCGAGGGGTCGCGGAGTCCCAGCCCCGATCGGGAGGCACCGGAGGCCGGGCCGGGCTGTGGGCGCCAGAGCCTCCTGCGATAAGAACGCTTCGG
>JANHFX010016403.1:21798-40101 GCA_027560015.1 Chloroceryle amazona
AGCAGTTTAAAAGAGATGGTCGTAAAATGGAGGGAATTTTTAAACCCCCCCCCCCGTTGTCTGTCCTTCCCTGCCCCCCCCCCCCCGCAAACTACAAAAAAAGTACCCAAAATAAATCAGTGTAATCTGAGTCTGCAAAACATGTGTTACAATGCACAGGAAAAGGATTTCAGATATTCAACCTACTGTTTATCAGACTTTCTGAAAGGACAAACTCTTTTTGGGTCATGGGGCTTAGACAGTAGGGAGAGTTTTAGTGACCAAGAACATAAGGAAGGAAAAAAAATTAAAAATTATTTCTCCATCAAGTTACTCAACAAAAATACTCAGCAAAATATAAGAATCTCTTCCTGTCTTAAGTCACTAAGTGAACATCTGAAAACACCCCTGTTAATAGGCAAAATGGTTGGTGCATAACCTTTAGGAACTTTTTTTTTTTTTTTTTAAGTGAACAAATTTCATGCCTAACGGAATTGAGACAGGTCTCAGAACCAGACACATTTCAATAACTTGCCTATACAGATTTGCCAAACCAGGTTAACAATATTGATTCAGAATCTATACAGTATGTTCACAAGACAAATTAGCTATAGTATTACCATTGCAGATAATTACTCCAACTTGCACAAATAGCACCCCTGTCTTTCTCTGCTTCCCACTGGAGTTAGTCTTATTAACTAACTCTTCTACTTATTATTCTCAAATATTCTTATACTTTAAGTATTACTACTACTCTTTCAGATGTGGCAAGCTCCTTGTACACTACAAAGCTTGTCTCATAAAGCTTGTGTTTTTCTTTTTTAATTATACTAACAGTTGATAGAATAAAAGGAAGTCCTCCCCATTTTTATTTGGTTTGGTTTTGGTTTTTTTTTTACAGAATCAAGTTGTAAGAATGACCTCTATGCCTTTTGGAGTTATGCATTCATTGTACCACCTTCTCAAAGGATATGCAAAAGGTTATGAAGATACATACAGGTCAGCTGTTAAACTCAGCACTGATGACTGACACCAAGACTGCAAGCATATTTATTTCAGGTCTCCTAATGCTCTTAAGCCTCTGTTACAACTTCAAATCTAGAAGGAAGGAAAATTCATTCCCTTCTAGATTTAGATTCTAGATTTTTTTAATGTTATGCCTACGTTAATTTCTTCACTGCTTCCTTCATCTCCCATTATGTTGAATTTTACTTTGAGCTATCTAGAACATGAACACATGAATAATATCACGCTGCCTGTACCCTGCACATCCTTAACAGGCCACGTTTTCCACTCGGTTTTCAGAAAGTTTACAACCTTGTGCATTAATTCCATATTCCTACTGTTACCTATGCAACTGCAATGAACAGATAATTCTTGGTACATTGAAAGCAGATTCTGAAACATAGCTAGGTAACAGTGTAGTTTTAAAAGCTGGAATTGCATGGTTAAGTGTCCATGTAAACTCATATGCAAGGTTCTCTCATCTGAGATGACTTCACTGTCATCTTCATTATGTTATTCTGATCTTTCAGACTGAATAACCATATATATAGCAAGGAAACGAACAAGTACGCCAAGCATTTTATTACAGAAAATAATACAGAAGACCAGGTTGACAAATAAATTCACCTAAGACACTCAAAACAGAGCACAGCTAGGAAGAGAACTCAAAACTGCCTCTATTGGTACTGGCTAGCAAAGAATCCTTCCCAAACTCTTGAACACTGGGAAATAAACCAGTAATTAAAAAAGCAGGGACCTGAGGGTGAGGGGGGAAGGAAGGATGATTCAGCCTAAAGAGTCAATGACTGAAGCTATGATTCTTAATTTAGGTTTCGAGAAATTTTCCCAAGGTGGAACACTCACCCCACATCCCCCTCCACAAAAAAAAAAACAAACAAACAGAAAAATCACAGGATGTTCTTTCCACCTGAGACAAGATTTAAAACTGTTGGGTTTTTTCTCCCCTCGCTCTTCCATATTTTATTTGTGAAAAAAACTGTTATTTATTGTTTCATTCTGAATATATTTCATCCACCTAAAGTTCTGACTTACCAGAAATAGAGGGTTCAAACTCAAAACTTAACAGGCTATTAGGTGGATGAAACACACTCAAACTGGAACAATGACCAACACAGAGATGTCCCTTTCTAAACCCAGTGAACCCAAAGCTTTTTATTTACAAGGCTCCTAATGTTTAAATCGTACCACTTTTATTTACCAAATATAGATCAAAGGCTGTTAACTTTGGAGGAAGATTTACAGAAAAAAAGTTACCTATTGGGAAGGTAGGAATTCTTATTAAGAAAAAGCTTTAATGAAATAACTAGGGGCTTTATGTTTGGTTGGTTTTTAAAATTATTTAAACAATATGAACAATCGTAATGTATAATGAAATACTGTGAATATAAATAAAAGCCAGTCACAAATACACACAAATTACTATGTGCTGTACATCCAGGAATAAAGTGGAATGATTTGAAAGCAGCAGAAACGCAAGGAGGCCAAGCACATCAGTGTGAGGGCAAAAAGAATGGTGTGACACACCTCACTGCAGCATTTCTGGAAGCATCTCTCTTCCCCTTTCACTTCCCGTGACACTATCAGCAGATACTCTGACTGCTGGGCCCGGCCACAGCTGTACTGGGAACCTATACTGACAAGCTGAAATAACCAATCAAAGCAAAACACAAAAAGAAATCTTGTAAAGCTGAAGCACATACCGTTATCCAAATTGCACAAATAACAGGTGAGCTCAAATGTTCAGGTAACATTTACCTGGCACTAGAACAGGTTGCTATCAAGCTAAAACTTTCATTTCAAAATACTTAAAATTTATGGAGGCAGTTGCAAAGCCCTTTGTAATTTCGAGGGAAGTTAGGAGTTACTGACAATAAGAAAACCCTCGTATCGCTCTGGTGTAGACAACTACTCTGAAAAACACGAACAAAGATTGGTGCATTATTAAAGTGAGCATTACTTTCCTGCGATACTTGCCAAGTGCAGAAGGTAATATGGATATAGGACTGGAAGGTGTTACATAAAGCAGTATATCAACCCTGGGTATGAAAGAGCGTCATCTTGTTCCAGATATTGATAAACAAAATGCAGGTAAGAAAACATATTAAGTCAAGTAGAGGGGGGAAAAAAAAGCTGAGTGTTCTAAATTGGTTTTAGAAGGGTTAATTTACAGATCCAGGAAAATAACTGGAGTAGAAAAAAATTGTCTATCTTGTTCCCCCAAAAATTGGTACCGAGAACTCTGTTCACACTTGCCAAATGTCTAATAATTCAGAAGTTCAGAACAACCTCAGATAAAACTCTTAACTTGTTCTTACAAGAACTCTTTTATTTTAGTAAAGCATGTCAACTTCTAGCACATTTAAAATAATGCATAGCCTCTCAGTGCACTTGAAAAAGATTAGAGCTTTAAATTAGGTGTGAACAACTACACAAGTACTGCCTATTCTGAGTAAATGGAAGACTACTACTATTGAGAGGGCTCATGAATAGTAAACTTATTTTTATCTTGCTATTCTTAGGCAAATCATTTTGAAGGCAGCAGCCAAATACCATCCTCCTCATAGAGTGAAGTGAACATATTTAAGACAACATTATGGTGACAGACTCAGGTTACATAAATCATTAAAAATTACATGTCTGACACACCACTGGCATCTAAAGCCTTTGTATGTAGGAATGTTGTATAGCCCAAAGTTTGTCATTACACAGTTTGCCAAATACTGTTGGTTTTTTTTCCGATTGCCTGAAGAGGTAACAATGGAAGCTAAAAATCATCTACAAAATAACCCACTGAAATCACAAAAAAGTGTGGCAGCTTAACTATTGGCAGCAGTTTTTGGACTGCAGTATCCTATCAGTGCTTCCACTCATATTCTTTGCAGATGGGCATCAATATGTCCATGTAAGTGCACCAGAAGTTTAACACCTTCCACTCCTATTTAATCACCACATCCAATTGTATTTTACAAGAAAATATTGAAATGCTAAGGGGAAATAAATATTTTTTATCAAAAGCAGCCACTTAAATATGTTGTATGGGTTACAGAGCACAAGGACTCTCAACCCATAGGAATATTACTCCTCTGAAAAAAAATGATGATTTCTATTCCACCAATGATAACATGTACAAAGTATGGTAGGTGCCACCCTAAAGACTGCTTCTGAAGGAAGCATGCTGCTGAGCAGCACAGGTCTAGAAAAGATTAAAAAAAAAAAAAAATAGAAATGCTACAGTGTTCTCAAATCTTAACAATAAAACTCATTAGATTACACAGTATAGTCTAAACGTGTTTCAGGTGAATGACGCCTGCTAGAAGCAGGTCTGCAATACAACCAAAGGAGAGACTGGCCTAGTCTGAGATAATGAGAAGCTGAGTATTATGAGACCACACAGCTGTTGTGTTCAGCTACATCAAACTACGTGTCCAAGAGAGCAACATGGGGGAAGGAGGAAGTAGGGAGAAAGCTGGATGGAACAAGGACATAATGTTCAAGAAAGTCACTGGAATTTTCCAGTTCTAAAAGATATTATAATATTCTTTCAGCAGTTACACTATCAAAGCAGCATTCCTCCCAAATACAATATCCCCAAAGAATACAAGGCTTTAGGACAGGTAAAAGCCATAGTATCATTTAATCTGTTAAAAAGTAATTAATCTGTATTTGTAATGAAAGCTAGTTTCCCATGACAAAGAAGAATGTCAAAGAACTTTATCAATGCACTGGTCAAAAACCACTCATATGCATTAAGTGAGAGCATTTTTCAGGGACTTAAACAACATTCAGTTTCTGGCATGCCAAACAGACCTGGTAATACTTGAGACAGTGAACTGAAGCACAAGCAGCCTTCTCTTGTGCTGGTTTAGTTTATTTGATCATGGCTGTCTCCAGGACACCAGTACCTTACCTATTTCATCAAGTATAACTAAAATGTTCTATTTTACCTTTGTGTGCTGTACTTTTTTTAAAAAATGTTGCTTTGTTGTGTTATTAGAGTGAGACTTGTGCTTGTTCAGGTATCTCCTACAGTTGGCACCAGACACTGAAAAAAGATGCTGGTGTCTAAGCACTTGTGTCTCACTCCAGAGTTAATAGATTCACCGCTTCAATGCAGTTTAAAGATTCTGGTAAGTTGAGAAAGTGAAGGATGAAGAGGTCACATAGTTATTCTCTTATTTATAGAGATTAGCAAAGATAGCAGAAAGATCTTGCAATATTACAATTTATTCTTGAATGTACACACAAAGCTATTATTATGCCATGCAAAGAACAAAAAGATTCACATAGCTCACACCCATGCTGATTAAGTTCACCCTCTTACGTTTATCAGTCTTTTATCTGAAGACCCACTGTCTGGGCCTGACAAACATATCCCCCAAGCTCGTTATTTCACCCAGAGCTCTTTATGTTTGATCTCCCATTTGTATAAATCTGTATTCGTTTATTTTGGTTTATTCACCCTTCAAATGCTTGTGTGTAGACAACAAAGAATTAAATTTCAAACATGATGTAGATGATTTTATAGAAAGTTAGCACAATTCACTTCCTGGAAAGTTACAGGTTTTTTTGTTCTCTGACAGGTAAGAATACAAATATTAAATTTTAACTTAACTGTGTATCTTTATCCAATTTCTATAAATGACTGACCTTATAAAGATGCACAGAATTGACTTTGCACTCCTCTTTCACATAAATGAATTTTTAGAAGATTTTCTAATTATATCCTGTATGTTTTTTTTACCTGTTCAAATTTCCAGCCATCGGACATTGTGGAAACCATTTGAGTGAGTTCTTCTTCCTGGCACTGCAGCACTCTGTACACATGTTTGACTGGCACCTTCAAGGAGAAATATAAGATGCTCAATACAGCATGGAATTCACTGTTTGTGGCTTGCCTAAAGCTGCCCTTACGCTACAGAAATGGTAAGCAATTCGACCTTGAACACCTTGCTTTTTTTTTTCCCTTTTCTTTTTTCTTAAAAGAAATCTCAGCTGTTCATAACACCTTGCAGAAGACTCAATGCTTCATGAATGTTTAAGGGACTAGAAGTGTTACTTAACAGTTGTAACCATATAATCCTAAAACTACCTATCATTCCATGTGGTAGCAAACAAAATCATTCAAAATCAATGTTGAGGTTCTGCACAGGCCTACCTAACTTTAAGGAACGTCTGATTACATTCAAAAATGTCTTTATTTCTCTGTCAAAGTGTCCCATCCAGACCAATGAATAACCGGGACCATTTCATCTGAAACCCTTTAGAAAGTGCTATCAAAGTAACTCTGCTATCCCACAATCTGGCTTCAAGAGAAATCTAGCAACATGAGTTTATAACACCTCCATGAAGAATACCCAGTTATCAGGGAAGGCCAGAGTAGCACAGTAAAGAACAAACTTGAATACTTTCTTTAACAGAAGAAATATTCATGAGCTGCTATGAGAAGAGGCAGAATCTTCTCAGTGACAGAGCACTACAAATAAAAGAAACTGACTTTGCTCCTAAAGTGTATGAAAGGAGCTAAACAGCATCTGTATGCATGCTGTGTAAACTTACTGCTTGCTTAATTATGGTATAGCTGCTGGTTATCTCATCATATTCAGAATGTTAAAATGTATATTCCACAAATGCTGTTTTCTAAAATAACTATTTCCAGAAATGACAAATTCTACTATTATCAGACATTTTTAAACAGTTCTTTAGAATGTTTTCAGGTTTTGAACTAGAACTGGAGCCATATGCCTCTGCCCTTTGTAAACAGACTAGCAGGTACTGGCAATTAAGAATGTTAATCTTTGCATACTAATGGTTTCAGCTCAGCCAGTGATGGAGGCAGCCATTCAGTATCTTACCAGGGAAGCAAGCAATTAAGGGAAAAAAATGGAAGCCACCCACTACTTGCCACAGAACAAATAATCAAAACCACATCAGAAAACAGCCTCACCTGTGAAATTTTGCTGTCTCTTTCTCTTATTTTGTCCTTTACCAGTTTTATTAGTGATGTGATATTGTAGAATTCAGCCTCTTCCAGTACACCTAGTAGGAGAACATTTTTTAGAAAGAAAGCATAAAGAAAAACTCCAAGCCAAAGCCACCAACCAATTCTTAAGACTATCTTCTCTACAACTATACAAAATTATTTATTTTGCCATAGAAAAAGTTCATGAACTGACCTAATGATTCCGGCTTCCTTCAGGCACATATAGTTCAAAGTATAACTCATTCTGAAAAACTATTCTAAAAGAAGCACAATGAAAATTGATGCCATTTCACATATAGAATGAGTGGCAGAAAACATAAACAGAGCACAAGTGTCATTCCATAGCAGACTATGGACCACCATAGCTCAGGCTCTGCCTCAGGCTGGAGTATGAAACAGAAATTCAAATAGACCTACTGAGAAGCTCTGCAACTGCTTGTGTGCAGAAAATTTTTCTTCCTGTGATTTGAGATCTTAGACTCTGAAACAAAAGCTTAAAGATACATACTACAGATTGGTCCCAGTCACGTGTTCAAGACATACCTAGTCTAAACATTTTCTATGTGTTTAACAATGCACATGCAAATTATATTTCATGTTATGTCCTGCTAGACTGTCTTCTCTTTCATCGATTTCTTCAGTACCTTATCAATACAATTTCAGTACTACATGGTTTAAAACCTTTAAGGTAAAATTTATATAAACTGAGGACAGGGAGGGAGGGAGATGCTGGGGTCAGAATTTACTCTTCAAGAGCATATTCCACACATCTGAACATCCCAGAACTTCACTCTTACTTCACTTTACATCTTCTGAAGCTTGTTTTCACAGCTAGTGTTCATTTGCTTATACAACTGTATAAAATTTCCTTTATACAGTTGTAAAGGAAGGATACAAGATTATATGATAAAAAGCATTTTCCCTCATATGTGAATATTTATATTCTAATTCTAACTAGGGACAGGAGTTGTGAAATCAGGAATCATACTCAAAACATTCAAATAACAGCATATACTGTAACTGCACAATACTTATCAGCTTTTATTGAAACAGTTTGAAATGCTACACTGATTAAGATTGACCATCTACTCATACATTAGTTTTGGTGACTCAAAAGCAGTGCTAATATGTCGTGGTTTAGGGTCAGGGCAGCCCCTAAGACCCAACAGACGCTCTCTATTAAGTGACAAGAAAGGAAGAGATTTAGCAACATCTTACCTTCCTCAGCTAGGTCCTTATTAATAACGAGTTTTCCATGTCTGAGATAGTTCAGCACTGGCCCAAAGTAGGTCGGATCTCTGTCTATTAAATAGGCACCTGTTTCATCCTAGATTAAAAAACAAACAAACAAACCAAACAAACAACAACAAAAAGTAACCACCACCCCCCCAAAAAAAACCAAAACAAACCCCAAACAAACAAACCCACACACCAAAAACAAAACAAAACAAAAAAACAAACAAAAAAAACCCAAAACAAACAAACAAACAAAAAGCAAAAACGAAAACCAAATGAAACCAAACCCACAGCAAAACAAAACAAAACAAAAGCCAAAAAAAACCCACAATGATTTGAACATCCAAGCAGGAATTGCAAGGTAATACTCAGCTTGGCATCTGAATAGCGAGCATATATTCAGACATAGCCACATCCCTTCAAGCCAAATTTATTGAAGACATTAAAAGGAATTCAGCAAAGCAGCTGTAATTCTATCAGACTGACTCAATCATGTGCTACATATCTCTTACTTAAGTCCCCCTAACACCTTATCAAAAGGTTATCAACATGATTAGCATGAAAGATATAACCAGTAAGACTGAAAATTAAGGGTTAAAATAACAGTTAAAAACAGGAAACTATCACTTTGTTTGGAAACCTCAAGAATCAGAACAAAGGCTATATTCTAATGGTTCAAATATCAGCTTTTTTTTTTTTTAATTAAAGGCAAACAAACCTACCTTCTCTTTAGCCACAAAAGTTTGTTCCAAAAACTTTTAGATGTCTCAGCTCAGGTGTACAAATACAGAGTACTGAGAACAGCAGTATACTAAGCAAGGCTTGTATGTGCATCTTCTAAAAAAGTATGCTGAAGATGCAGTTCCTACCTACCTCATGAAGGCAAAGAAGGAACAGATCAAACTACCTCATGCTCAGTTACCGAAGAGAGTACAGCATTTTGTGGAATGTAAAACACAGTTCAAGAAATTAACACACAGAGTTGAGATTCTTGACAAAGAGATAAAGGAGCAAAATTGGTACTTCCTACATAATTTAAAGGCTGTGTGAACACCTGTGATCAATGCAGCACTGACATACTTTGGACAGAGGTGTAAGGACAGATGTCTAACAGATCCACTGCTCCTTTCTACTACCAAGTGGATCATTGACAGTATTAGTCCTTGAGTACCTAAAGTTTTGGTGCAATAGACATCCTATACTAAAGAACTGTGCCAGTACCCCAAACCACTTTTTTTTCTTAATATTCTAGTAATTAGCATAAATACTGAAAAAGCATCACTACAATCCTGGATACATTTGAATCATTCTCCCCCGAAACTATATATGATAGTGATACTCATCCCACATGAAAAAAAATTCTACTGACACAATCTTTTCCATTTGGAAATTAATGCTGATACATAAAGGTTTGATTACTGAACTGTGATACCTGAAAACTCTCTCTACTTCACAGCATCTAAAGTTCCTAAAATGTTCCATTGGAAAAAAAAGATGGTAGATTTATTTTCAGATACATGCATTTAGTTTCTGAATAAGTGCACTTGTCTAACCAGGGTTGGTAGAATATAGTAAAGTCCACAGCCTGAACTACAAAAACATAAACATCTTTCTGTGGTGAAGCTAAATGCTTTGCACACCTAGACATACCGTCATTTTAGAAGCAAAGGGATGTTATATTTTATAGAAAATGCCAACTGTCCAAGAAAATGCAAATATAATTAAATGTCCTGTCACTTAACCTACACTCAGAGAAGACAGTGCTAATCCAAATTTTTTCTGACCTAAACTCATGGTCTCATAGAAACAAGACTATAAACCAAAAGTAGTAAAGCATAAAGTGGTGTATTTTTAACGTGTCACATTTAAACATATTTACATTAGCAAAGCACTTCAAGAATGAACCATCTACAGATACAACCCAAAGAAGTTAAATCATGACTGTATGAATTATAAGCTATAAAGTATTATTTACAACAGGAGCAGAAACCAGTGAAGTTCGAAAGGAGAAGATAAAATTGATAAAAAGAAACACTGCTTTAAAGAAAAAAGCACAGCTTTTGGTCATCAGTTGTACTGAGTTAAGAAACACATGGGCATACAAAACCAGACATTCTCCCCCTTAAGGGAAATAAGTGTCTAGAAAGAAGCTTCTTCAGTAAGATTATTGTATTATTTTATACTACAGTGTTTTCTCACACCACCCTCTGAAGCAATACTGGCTACCAGCTCTACACCATTACAGAGATAGACAGGTGGGTGGCAGAAGCAATATAACCAAAAGCTCTAAATGAAATCTCAAGTACCAATGATTACTTCACTCCTTAAACAAAAGGCTTAAAAAAAAAAAGCTTTGGTTTTGTTTGTTTTGGTTTTTTTATGGACTAGAGCATCTGAAATTACTCTTACCTGAGCAGATTTCTATATACTAAACCAGCTTCCAGTAAAACACCCATGAAACAAGCCATGCCAGGCCTTCTCTTTCAACTTCCACCTAATGAGGTCACTAGCAACCTGCATTACCTGAATTCATTAGCCTATCATGTGCATCAGATCTTATTATTAGTACTTGTACCTAACATGCTTTACACATACTGACAACGTCCACCCTGTGAAACATGAGAGAATTGCTTTTCTCTTCTACCTATTTTTAACCATTTTCCTCATCATCCACACACTTTTTTTTTTTTCTATCATTCCTCATCTCACTTTTTTTCATTCCTTTCCTAACCACTATAAAGTTTCCTTCCTCACCGGTCTACCATCTCAAATCTATAAATATGCTTAATCTTCACATTGATAAATACAAATGCCACATGAAACATATGTATATGTATAATATGTAACATATGAATAAAGTGACAATTCACTTGAGGCATAGTTTAATCTATGAAGCCTTTCAGGCAACAATGTGTTTTCAAGAAATTAAAAAAGAACAAAAAGGAATCCAAAAGTCTTACAATTTATGGTGTAACAGTTACTTTTTTTCTTTTCTACAGTAGTAAATATTAATAAAGTTATCAATAAAACTCTGGCTAAATTTTAACAGTGTGCAATCCAAATCCTGTCAATAAGATTCACTTTAGCGTGTAAATTCCATGCAAAATTCTGAATAGAATGAACAATTCAGAGTAACTGGCCACTTTCTTACACATATTACAGATATAGAAAACATTACTTTCACATTTTCTTCCAAAGAGAAATTTGCATGCCTTGGACTTTGACCTTTCTACTCAGGTACCTTACAGATTAGCGTCAGGGAGTCAAAAGTGAAAATGTAAACAGTTCAGTAAAGAATACTGTAACAATATGCAGAGAATGCATAAGCAAAAGAAGCACAAAATTCACTTCATAGGCATCTTCCTACAGAAGGTTCCTTCTCACTCCTTTAGAGTGAGCTGCCCGATTATCCTTCAATGTTCACTGAGCACTTCATGATGAAATCACTAAGGAAAGCTGATTACACTGCATCTTTAAGGAGAGTTATGTAAACATAAATCCAATAGAAGCTGACACAGTAATGCAGCAATCTGCTCCACCTAGAACTCTTAAACTGTGGGTCATAAGCCTTTCCACACTGTCAGAATATTGTCAGGATTGGCTTCATCCACACGCACATGAACACACATTGTATTTGCATCTGTGATTAGCATTTTGGACACTTTATAAAAGGAGTATTTTTGGTTTATTGTGAGATAAGAACAGTAAATTGCACTTTGGATGTGATCAAGATAGTTTAAAGGTGCAGATACATTTACACAGACATAACTGAACTAGATTTAAGCTTGCTAGCTTGAATATTAATAGACTGTGTTGTCCCAGCTATGCTACTTCCTCTGCTTAATTAAGTTTCTACAAGCTTTGAGCAAGTTTGAAACTTCACTGACACAATTTGTGTGGCTATTTTGAAGCTATTTTCCAAGTTCCAGTGAATACCACAAATGCCAGACAAATCTATATTCTAATAAGGTCTGTTTTCTCTCTTGTATACATATCTTATATAAACAGGTATTACTGTCTACCAAAGCAGCAGCTGAAACTCAAGTTTCCTCTCAATTCAGTAGCCACATCAGCCCACATTTTGACGCCATAGGTCTTGCATACAAATTTTGCTGCTCTGTAAGGATACTCAAAGCCAATGCTCCAGTTGTCAGTGCATCCAACACAAAAGCGCTAATTAACCACGCAGACATTTGTATCCATACCCGGTTTGATCTTTCCAATACATTCTTCTACCTATCATGAGTTTTTCCTTCCTTATCTGTAAGTCCTAGATGTTTTCCATACCTGCTCCTTTTCACAAGGACACCATTTGAAAAAAAAACCAGCATTGCTGAGGTAGAGTGAAGGCTGCATTTGTTTGTTACTGCTCTCCCATACTAATGTTTAGTCCAAGTTACACATACTGTGAAATTTTGGAGGAAGCCAAATAATTTGCTCCTACCTTTTCAACCACCTAGTTCACTGTAGCAACGAAAATTCAGTGTAGCCCCCAATCATATGCCTTATTTACTAAGGACTGACTCTAAAACATACCTAAAATACAGCATTCATGAAGCCAGGAGACACAAAATGCACATATATTTTCGAGAATTTGAAAAATATTGGCCTAAACATTTAAATGATCACACGTTCCAGAATCAAACATTTACACTTCAATCTTTATAGAGGCTGATGCTCAAAGGAATCATAACAAACACTTAGCCTGATCTTCATTTGAAAAACACATAGGACTCTATTTATTTACAGTGAAATTTAATATTCAGAAAGTAGCTATGAAACCTAACCATTTTTTGCAAGCCATTTCAACTATTTACTGTTGCTGTTAAACATACATGCTTTCTAGCCTTGACGGCTATAGTTTTGCACTTCACTGGCTGGATCTCACAATACCTTTGCTAGACAGAACAGACTTCACCATTAGATTTCTAGTCTTTGCGTATGTCCTTCTGGACTGAGAAGTCACGCAAACTTCCTGACAAAAAAAATGTTTTGCTCTTTATAACCTTCTGCCAAATTGTATTTCATCTTGTGATTTCCTTCCAAGTTCTTCAATTTTTTAAGGGACCTTCAATTGTGGATACCAGAATCAGGTACAGCATTCTAGAAGGACTCAAAAGTAGGACCAAACACATATATCTTCATAATCCCATCTGGCATTCTCCCCAAGAATTGCATTAATACACTAGCTGAAAAAATCAGAAATTTATTTCCAGTTAATTATCTTCACTGAGGTCAAAAGTAGTCTGACAGCTTCTCCTCAAAGACTCTCCAGAATCCACACCACCAAGCTCTTGGCTCACAGCTGTGCATACATGGGTATCTAAAAAATGGACATAATTTACATATATTAAGTAAGCAGAAGCTCTGCAAAAGGCAGCAGTATGAACAGAGAGAAAATATCTGGCACTAAATCTGGATTTAGAAATAATTGTCTCCTCTAGCCCCTATACTTTTCAGATCTTGAGCAAGATGCTCAGAACACATTTTTCTCAGACTGTGTGACCTAAAAAACTTTGAGCATCAGCAGACTGACAGTACTAATCAAAACTACATTAATAACACAACTCATCTAACTAGTCAGAAATCTCACAAAGTTTATCTCAGGTACATCTTAGAATAATGACTGCAGTTAAGATACATTTTATTGCTGACAACTAAGGAAATATTTAGTGCCAGAAAGATTTTGATTTTTCTGAAACATTCAGTGCTTGCTTCTTTCCTTCCTTAACAGATTCTTCTTCAATACAATAAGGCTTAACTTTAGAAAGTAATTAAAAATCAAGCCAAAAACCTTACTAAGAAAAGCTGACAATCTTCTTGCTTAGGGGAAAGTTTAAAGAATGATAGAAGAGTTTATGAAAGAAAAATTGATATATAGATGAAATAGGAAGGTGATGAAATCGGGAAATACCTGGCAGTAAAACTTAAAATACAAGCATTAAATAAGTTAAACAAGGATGAAAAAATGAGCAAGACTCTGCTTGTCTATTTTTACATATTCACCTGTAAAGCACGATTTAAATATTCCAGAAAACAAATCCTACTGTGAACAGTCAGTATGACCACCACCACTCATCCATTTGCTGAAATGATTCTCAGTCTTAAATACAAAGAGTCTTAAATACAAACATGCATATAACATTGCAAAACGTACTAAATTCAGAGTATCAACAGCGTTATCTCATTCCATTCAACGCTAGTTTTGCAACAGGGTGTGCCAAGATTAATCCTTCTTCTGTTGCAACTGGAAACATATCAGATACCAAGAGATAGGCTGCACTGCCTTGTTCAACATCAGCACCCGAAGACAATTTGCAGGCAAACATGCTACCTTCCTTGAAGATTTTTATTTCTTTTTAATAGCGAGCGTTAAGGAAATTGTATGATTTACATAAACAGCAAAAAACATGTTAGTGTAGAAACTACAGTAGAGGAAAATCGCTATGTATGCAGCTGATATTTACAAAGTATGAACTATTTCAGTTTCCTATTCTCATTTCTAATAAACTCACCCAGTTAGCTCTTTCAGAACTTCTTAATGTATCAACATGGTTAATTTTGATAGGCCTCACTTGTTGAGTTTAGGCAGAAACGGTCCATTATTAATTTTTTTGTTTGCTTATAGGTCTGTTCTCATCTGAGCATTTCTTACAGCTTCATTTTCTCAAGATTCTCATTTGGCAATCTTGCAAATTAAGACAGAACATGAACTAAGTATTTCTCTTCACAGATGTATATTAACTGGTGTATGAGCTAATTTAATTATTGTCTCTTCTCCTTGATCTTGCTTCTAGATGTGCAATCTGCCTCCTTGCCTTTTCACAGTTGGGGACATGAGAGCTTTCCACAAGCTGATTTAACTCATGGATATTATAAAAATATATATCTATCTTCCCTAATTTTTGCTGATACTTATCAAATGGAGCATGATCAGAGGAATATGAGATGTGCCTATGAACTATAAAACATGTTTTGTATTATGAGAACAATTCAGTATTCATCTGTGAAAATATATTTAAAACCTACCAAAGTGACTTACTGGAGCGTACCCCAGACAAATTCCACACACAGGAAACATAGTATGGCTTTTTAAGGTTAGATTTTTCATAGTTCTTTCAAACAGAGGGCTGTAGCTAAGAGTTTTGATAATCACATCTGCTGGCTCATCCGTCAGGATTGTCCCTGCCTCACCTCCCTGACATCTTCGTCTGGAATGGGTGTAACAGGCATCAGCCTCCATATGAGCTCAAATACATTCTCTCTCACTTTAAACTTTAAAATTAGGTGCGTAAACCCCACATGATTTTTAGGAAGAAAACAGAATGGCATCAAACCCAGGAAATTATAGGTCAAAGACCACCTCTAATGCTCCAAGCTTTAGGACAGTATTTATTAGCTGCACCTTTTGAGAACTGCTTTATAAGCACCAAATTGTGCTGCGTAGTAATTGTAAATAATCTTTAATATATGATTAAGAAAAAAATGTCTATCAGGTTACAGCTCATAACAGGACTCCTATGAGTTAAAAGCTAAGTCTATTACTATCAGATTTTTATTTACATATATGTGGCAAAGGAAAAGAACCAGAGTCCGGGATGATAAAACGAATATCATCACCTACTCCCTTGAAATATCTGTGCTAATCAATTGAAGGTATCAGATATTTAAAAATCAAACCACATAGACAATCTATTGATGTGCTAAGACAGCATGTTCACAAACTGGTGAGATGTCAGGGAAGGATTTCTTTTGTCTTGAAAGGACACCTATGATATCTCTTATCATTCAGAGGAGAAAAAAGGAACTGCTCGAATTATGTTTTGCTGCTTAAAGGCGGAAGAAAGGCTCTTATGCGCTAAGCAATCTTAGGTACTGTGGTGAATACACTATGACGGGTAATCTAAGATGCAGACCACTTGTGCAAAATCCAAGATGACGGGTGACTGCAGAAACCAGGCTCTGAATGGTTGAAGTGAAAATCAGTGACTACAGATGGGCAAGACAACGCTACATGAAACTCTGACGAACGTTGCACTAAAATGAAGACATAGTGAATATTTAACCGGGAAAGGCTTTGCTTTTTGTACATCAAATTACAGACATCCAGGTTCACAAGCCTAGAGAATGCAGCTTGAAATAACAGGATTTTCTCTAAACACAAATTTCGCACTATTTCTAGATGTCTCTACACCTACTGCTTGCCTCATGTTACTGGTTCTCACAATATTCTATCAAAGAAAACTATATTCTTCTACATTTAAATTAAAAAAGGCACCTCATAACAACAGGACAATGCAATTTGCTAAAGTAGTTTCCATTAGGCTTGTATATTAGCAAGAAAGGATGATAACAGCAATACCTAAGCAGATCAAACGAGGTACAGGCACATTCCTTGTAAGCAAAGGATATCTTTCTACAGCTGTGACTACAGCTAGCTGTAAGTTGTCATATATGCTAACAGCAACTCTAACTGCGTAAGTCTAGAAATGTGAAACAAATTAATCAGGTCTCTCCATATCCCACCAAACAGCTAAATAACCTTAGTATACATTGATGACTTGCTGTTTCAATCCAAAGAGGTAAGTAAAACCGAAAATTATTACATTATGACATTTTTGCAAGACAGCAACACCTCAGAGACTTTGCTTGTGAAAGACGGATTTCATCAATTGGTGAAAATGGCAGCCAAATGCCTTAATTACAACTAAAGTATTTTTTTTCTAAAAATGTGCCTTCTCTCTCCCAGATGACATTGAGAGATAGCAAGTAAGCATTTTTTCAGTGGAACACCTGAAACGGGTACCTTAATAATTAAGTGTGCCTTATGTTTTATTTAGGAAGCCTTAGAAGAAAGCTTTCTTACTCCATCCGAAATAAAGACAGTTTCTAACCTATTAGCAAGCCACTTACATTTTTTTAATTTAATTTTATAGGTCAGTTTAATTTAATCCTCCTAAAAAACAAAAACACAACAGTCAACCCAAACCAAAGAAAAAAAAAAAACAAAAACAGCCACCCCCACACTTTGAGGCATTTTGTCCTTTCACTTTGGAATGCTACTCAAGTTCAGTTCCCTATCTTTTTATGCATTTAAACATCCCTTCTGGAAGTTATGCATGAGAAAAGGAAGACTTTAGCAACAGTCTCACTGAATAAAAATGTATTAAAAATTTATATCTAAAAATCAACTTTATCTTCAACCTGTTGGCTATATAATCCAGAGTCATAAATTGTTTTCTTCTCTTCCCTGAAGGTACTGTACTGGAAGTCCATTTTTTGTTCATTATGCTCCAAAACATCTTTCAGTCAGCACAATATACAAATATTTTATATCCATTACTACATACCACTCCATACACAAAACCCTAACCAGCAACTTTACTTTCCCTACTAAAAATAAGTCAGAATGAACACCCAAATATTCAGTATCGCCCATCGTTTGCAGTCCCTGCACAATAAGCAATATTTTACTCAAATCGCTGAAACACAGGATGCTATGGCTAAATGAGAGAGGTTATTACCAAAATAGTTTGATCTGGTTCTTGAGTAAGAGGGTGATGACAGTGCAGAATTAACACGACATCAGTACAGGCAGATACTCCATTACAGAGCTAAAATCATACCCGGTCCGACAACATACAATTGTAAACGAATGTAAGGGCTATGCCGTGCTCTCTCTGCTGTAGTGATAACCAGCTGTGCTACTCACGAAGCCTTTACACGAGATGAGCCCACCTTCGCCCTCAAAACTAAGCTCCCTTGTAGTGCACGGTCCCGATAAGCAGCAGGACTCTTCAGAAATTCCCCCGACGACGGCAGAGCCCGCCGCTGCTGTTCCCGCGGCCGCCGGCGGCAGCGCAGACCTCCGCGGGGCCGCTCTGCGCTCTGCCTCCCCGCCACCGCCCGCAGACGGGCCACGCCGCACGCGGCGCCGGCAGCAGCGAGGCACCCACCGCCACGACACGCGGCACGGCGGGCAGGGCGGGCCCGCGGGGGGGAGCGACGCGGCGGGAACCGCGCTCACCTTGTCCGAGTCCAGGTCGGGGTCGGCCTGGCAAAGGCGGAAGAGGAAGGACTTG
>JANHFX010016404.1:8929-20220 GCA_027560015.1 Chloroceryle amazona
CCCCCTGAGCAGGAGGAGCAAGTTCTTTGGTGTGAGGGGGTGGGAGCCTGTGCCAGGCTGCCCAGAGAGGCTGTGGACCCAACCTGCCTGGACCCTGCGCTGCTGGGCCCCCTGCTCTGGGTGCCCCTGTTGGCTGGAGCAGGGGGGTGGCCCCAGATGATCCCCAGAGGGCCCTTCCAACCCCCACCATGCTGGGATTCTGTGAACAGAAAATGAGTTTTTATTTAAAGTTAAAACTTGATAGTAGAGCATTGTGACAGGAATCTGTGCAGAAGTAACTGAAGCCTTAGAGCTTTTAGAAGCTGGATGTGCTGTTAGGACTTGGGCCCAGAAGTCATTTTGGAACACGAGGTTCATTATCAGTGCCATGGTGTGAAAAGGCTACTTCCTACCAGTACCCACCTTTGTGCACACGTAGCTACAGTGGAGTCTGGTCTTGGCCAGTGTCTCTCTGACCTGAGCTGTGGTGCTCAGTGCACTGTCTTTGCCTGCCTTTTGATACTTGCCCAGGTCCTTCTTACCCACCTGTACCATCGTGACTCTGTCCCTATTTCCCAGCTGGGTCAGTATCCAGCCCTGAACTGTGCCCAGAGTGTGTCCTTGTGTCTGGATTTCACACAGGTGCCTTTGGCTGTTCCTGGAAATGCAGCAGGACTATTCCTGCTGCACTGCAGTAGTGACTGCCCAGCTCGATTCCTGGCACCTCCAGTTCTGCAGCACGCTGTACCTGTTGTGTGCCCAGCCTGCTGTTCACCCGCCAGCAGCCTTTGTTCAGTGCTTTTCTCCAGAAGGATTTCCTGAAATTGCATTAATTACACTTTTACATGCCTCTTCATGTCTCTCTGCCATTAGCCTTACAAGTTTCTGGGCCTTCTTTTTAATCTCTTGGAACTGTACTTCAGCAGGAGGGAAGTTCTGCAAGAAAGGTTGTCTGATCAAGAAGCTTCAAGCTTCACAGCTCAGGCAACAACATGTCTGAAACAGGACCAGAAAACCTCATCGACATGGAGTGTGTTTTCTCTGAGCCACTCTTTATGATGTCTCTGTCCAGACAGATTGTTTTGTATCCTTAACCACATCCCTGTTCATGTCTCTGAATTCATTCCTCTCATCATCCAGCTGTTTCCAGGGTCCTGGGACCACCTCTTAAACTGTAGGAACTGTTGGCTGATAGGAAGTTCCACTGATCATCACTTGCCACCCATGATGAAATATTCTTGGACTGTGAGATAAGAAGTGTTGGACCATGAGGTGTTAACTGTTTTTTGGATGTCTTTTTCTTCTTAGGGTACTCACAAGAAGATCCTGGATGTTGCCAACATGTTGGGCTTATCCAACACGGTGATGCGTCTGATTGAGAAGAGAGCCTTTCAGGATAAATACTTCATGATCGGCGGAATGATCTTGACTTGTGTAATTATGTTTCTTGTCGTGCAGTATCTGACATGAGCCACTGAACTATTGCCAGAGGAAATCATCTTGCAGAGCAAGAAGGACTGTCCTCCAGACTGTACTTTCCTCTGGGTGCCGCTTTGGATGAGCCCCTTCTGTGAACTTCAGTTTACAAATGACACTTGGACACGTGGAGTGTGGAAAGCATGCAGGGAAGCAGATTTCTCTGGGGACCCTGTAGTTGAGAATGGCCCTAGAAAAACAACCTGAGCCTTTCATGCACTCACCACATTGTCTTCAAGTCTTAGAATCTGGTTAACTAGGAAGCAGCAGGGAAAGTTGTAAGGTGGGCGTGGGTAAGAGGATGCAGAGACAGAGCATAAGATGTTGTGAGCCTTTGCTAGCTGGAAGTGACCCCAATTGCTGGACATTGCAGTGAAAGTGCCACTGAGGAAGATTCTGCATTGCTCGTGGGCATCCTCCTGAGCAAAAAGAGGTGAGAAGTGAAGAGTTACCTTCTGTAAACACCCCGTTTTGCTAGAAGGATTTGTGGGGAAGGGTCTTTAAACATGGTTATAATCTCGGCTGACTTTGTTTTTACGCGTACGGTATTAACTGGCACACACCTCCTGGATTTAGGCTGAAATGCTTCTCATCCTGCCTGAGGTGTTTCAGTACCTTTTAATGCCTTGCTGCTTCCCCGTGGCAGCTGCAGTGCTCGACTGCCAGCTTCCAGTCAGGTGCACCTCAGGTTCGTGTCATCTCACTACGCCTCGTACCAAATCCGAAGTGTAAGACTGTAATATATTCAGTGTTTTGGTGAGTTGGGCTCATTTTCTGAGGTGGCTCCTTGGGGTTTTGTGCTCTCTAACTGGTATTTTTTTGTGTCGGTGAAGCAGACGCATCCTCGCTGTGCTTGGATACAGATGGGTGATTTTTGTGATCATAGTACTGGCATGGGCTGCTCTCTGCTGTTCTTCACGTCCCGAGTAACGTTTGGGTTAGGGCAAGAGACCTTCCACTTCAAATCGGTTGTCAGAAGAGCTTCCTGAAGTTCTGTGCCTTGGGATGGTGAATGTCCCTCATCCTTGGGAAGGGTGTTCTTTGTGTTATCCTTTGTACCTGCACAACTGCTGTGAAAGACGTTCTTGAACTACCACCTCACAGAGGTGACACCAACGCAGACCTATCTCCTTGGCTGTAGGTATCTCCTCACATTTAAAGGTTCAGTTATGAAATGCCTGGTTGTTTAAATGTGGTTCTTCTTCCTCTGTAGACTGTCTCTTAGGCCACCCTGAGCTTTTGGGCATCATCCATTTCCATCACCCTTCAGATACATTCCCCCATCTGTGTATGAGTCTGGAGTGTTGCCAGATGTCCGATGGTGGCACAGAAGTGTCACATTTGGATGGTGTGGTGCAATGCTGGTGATTCCTTCTTTTTTTTTATTGGTCTGGAACTGTTGCAGGTCTTTCATCAATACCAGATGATAAGCTCTACATTCAGTCTTTGCTGCCATCAGCTTTGTTTTTATTATGTTGCCTGTTGAAAACTTGGAGAAATAATATTAAAAAAAATGTAAAAAGTGAATTTCAGTTACTACGGGCAAGTGGAACGGGCTTTAGCTGTGCTCGTGCCCAGCTGCACAACCTCAGGGCGCACTGACGCGGGTGCCGTGGTGTAGCTGTGACGCCAGGTGGGAGGTCCCAGCTTGATCAGCTGTCACAGCCCAGCCAGCATCATACTGGGAACCCAGGGCATGAGGTGAGTTGCCAGGCAGCGCTTGCTGGCTGCTTCACAGATGTGGCGCTGTCAGCACCAAGGTGATGGCATCGGACGGGTCAGTGGGAGAGGCTCAGTGCCCATGGAGGATCCCGTGGGCCCGCGCCTTCTGGCTGCTGCTTCTGATGTGTTTCGTGCTCTCCATGCTCAGTCTGCTCGGCTTCCCTGACGAAACAGCAGCAGACCGAGTGCAGGGTTGGTTTTCATTTGAGCCTGAGGGACTAGGGAGTGAAAAGGAGGAGAGAAAGCCTGAAGTGACAGATCAGCTCTCTTAAATTTACCTTCAGTTTATTTTAAATATGCACAATCTAGCAGATTTCCTATGATGCGCTTGTGAGATCATTGTCTGAGATCAGGTGGGCATCTTTGTAAGGTGCTCTGGCAAAACTTGTTCTGTTCAATAAACTGGTCCAGTTCCACCTGGATTTGACAACTTTACAACTGAGTGTTTGAAGGGTGTCACTTGGTGGTGCTCATCTAGTTGTGACCTGCTTGAGCAGGATCTGTCTTACACCAAGGTGGGACTCCAGCCAGTTTGTTTCCTTTCTTTAGGTTGTGGCAGGAGCCATAAAATAATTCGATTTTTTTTTTTTTCTTTTTTTGAGGTGAGTGTGGCATTTTAATATCTTTCCCTCTTCATTTATTTCGCCCTTGTAGAGTCTCCTTCTGTAGGCTGATTTCCCCTCTGCAGGCAAAGTGTCCTTGCTCTTGACTGTGTCTCAAGTGAGATGTGGGGCTTGGAGGAGCCACTTGGGTAACTGGATTTGATGACCTGCGACTTCAAATTTGTACATGTTTGAGTCCAAAATGATTCACAAGAGCATCTGTGCTCGGATGGTTTGTATAAACCCCCCTCAAAGCTGCTGTCATGACCGGGTGCCACGGCAGCAGCACAGGCAGTATCAAGATCCCTGCTCACACGAGATGATGGAGCCCTGGTGGCTTTACAGATCGTGGCCACAGCTCTCTGTGGTTTCAGTCTCGCTAAAGACTCCTCCAGCAGAGCTGTTTGGCTATGGAACCACCGTGGCACTGCGAGCATCCTGCTGTCAGATGACCTGCTCTGTCACAAGAGGACACTGTGGAAATTCACCTGCCTCTGGGAAAAACCTTTTTAACAGTATTTTATACGTAAAGGGGCGAGGGTGGGTCATGGTGTGATTCATGGGGTGTGTTAGGTGAATAAAGATTTTTTTTTTTTTCAATCAAAATGAAGTGTTTTTTTTTATCTTGACTAACATGTGAAGTGTCCAAATACTGACACCAGAGAAATTCCTTGATTCTGAGCCCTGAGGGGGGCAGGGCAGAGGCTGGTTCAACACAAGGGGGAACCTCTGCCTGAGCTTGGATCTGAGAAGGAGGTTCACAGAAGGTGGAAGCAGGGTCAGATACCCTGGAGGGATGTTACTCCAGGGTCAAAGCCAAAGCTCAGCTGGCAGTGAAATGTGAGGGGTTAGGGGGGCTAGAATTCATGTGTTTCAGCAAAAGGAACCAAAGCCACCAGCCGAAGGGGACAGGAGACCTGAGGATGCAGCTGGGTCTTTCCTCCTCTGGTCTCCCCGGCTCAGCAGGGTGTGTGATGGCAGATGACCCACCTGAGGGGGAAGTTGGGCCACAGGGGAGGGGACCAGCTCTTCAGGCTTCCTAGAGTGGGGGAGAGCAGAGACAGAAGAAATAATCCAGGGAAGTCCTGGAGACCGAGGGAGGAAGTCTGCAGTCAGGACAGGAGATGGGAGCCACGGTGTGGGTTTTCTTCCCAGTTCCTTGAGAAGTGATGGAAAGAAGAGGAAAATTGGGGAGACCTTATTGTGGCCTTCTGGTATCTGAAGGAGCTACAAGAAAGCTGAGGGGGGACTTTTTACAAAGGCCTGTAGAGAAGGATGAGGGGTGACGGTTTCTAAATGGAAGAGGGGAGATTTAGGTGGGAAATAAGACAATGTTTCACTTTGAGGATGGTGAGACACTGGCACGGGTTGCCCAGGGAAGTTGTGGATGCTCCATCGCTGGGTGTGTTCAAAGCCAGGTTGGATGGGGCACTGAGTAACCTTATGAGTAAGAAATCAAGCAGAGGAGGCAGGACACCTGCATGGATGAGTAAAGGTCTTCTGGAAAAACTCAAATGGAAGAAGGGAATTTAGAGAATGTGGAAAACAAGCCTGGCCACTTGGGAGGAATGCAGGGGTGCAATGAGGAAAGCCAAGTCCCACCTGGAATTGGATCTGGCAGGGGGCATCAAAGACAGCAAGGAAGGTTTTTTCTAGTATCTCAACAGAAAAAGGAAGATGAGGGAGAAGTTCTGAATGAGGTGAATGCCCCTGTGGTGGAAGACAAAAGAGAATGCAGAATTACTGAATGTCGTCTTTGCTTTGGTCTGCACTGGTAAAACCACCTCTCATGACTCCTGGACCCTGGACGTAAAAGATCTGGAGAGAGGAAGACTTTCCCTCAGCAGAGGAGGTCCAGGTTAGAGACCACTTAGCCAAACTGAATATCCATAAAATGCACCCATAAGTGCTGAGGGAGCTGGCAGATGTCATTGCTGTGCCACTCTTTGAAAGGTCTTGAAGAATATAATTTCACCATCTTTGAAAGGTCATGGAGAACAGGACAGCTGCCGGAGGACTGGAGGAAGGCCAGTACCACTTCAGTCCTTAAAAAGGGTAAAAATGATCGTGAGTTACAGACAGGTTAGTGTCACCTCCATCCCTGGAAAGGTGATTGAACAAATTGATCTGGATGTCATCTCAAAATGTGGAAGAAAATTACTGGGAGAGGTCAGCATGGATTCGACAAGGGGAAGTCATGCTTGACCCATCTGATAGCCTTCAATGATGTCATAGGTGGCTGGTTAGATGAGGACAGAGCAGTGGATGTTGTCTACCTTGACAAAAGCAAAGCTTTTGACACTGATTCCCCTAGCATCATCATTAGGAAACTTATGAAGTATGGGTTAAATGAGTGGACAGTGAGGTGGATTGAGAGCTGGTTGAGTGACAGGACTCAGAGGGTTGTGATCAGTGGTGCAGGGCCGAGTCGGAGGCCTGTAGCCAGCGGTGTTCCCCAAGGGGTCAGTGCTGATTCCAGCCTTATTTAACATACTCATCAGTGACCTAGGCGAGGGGACAGAAGTTTGCGCGTGATACAAAACTGGGAGGTGTGACTGACACACCAGAGCTGTGCTGCCATCCAGCATGACCTGGACAGGCTGGAGAGTTGGGCAGAGCAGAATTTAATGAGGTTCAACAAGGGCAAGTGTAGAGTCCTGTACCTGGGGAGGAGCAACACTCTGCATCAATACCGGGTAGGAGTTGACCTGCTGGAAAGCAGCCCTGAGGAGACAGACCATGGAGTCCTGGTGGACAATGTTAACCATGAGCCAGCAATGTGTCCTTGCAGTCAAAAAGGCCAATGGTGTCCTGGGGTACATTAAGAAGAGTGTGTCCACTAGGTCAAGGGAGGTTCTCCTTTCCCTCTACTTGGCCCTAGTTAGGCCGCATCTGGAATTCTGTGTCCAGTTCTGGGCTCCGCAGTTCAAGAGAGCTGAGGAACTACTGGAGACAGTCCAGTGGAGGGCAAGGAAGATGACTGGGGGACTGGAGCATCTCTGTGCTGAGGAAAGGTTGAGTGAACTGGGACTATTAAGCCTGGAGAAGAGAAGAATGAGAGGAGACCTTATCAACATCTATAAATGTTTAAATGGTGGGGGCAAGGAGGATGGAGACAGAGTTTTTAGTTGTGCCATGACAAGGGGCAACAGACACAAACTGGAATCCAGGAGGTTCCATACAAATAGGAGAATCTTTGCTGTGAAGGTGACAAAGCCCTGGAGCAGGCTGCCCAGAGAGTCTGTGGAGTCTTCTTCGCTGGAAGGTGAGATTCTTCACAGTCCAAACCACCTGGGTACCATCCTGTGTAATGTGCTCTGGGCAAACCTGCTTTGGTGGGGGTGTTGGACAATGTTCTTTTCAATCCAAACCATTGTTTGATTCTATGTTTCTATGACAGTGCATGTGCTGGCTCCAGAGCAGGCACTCCCAGCAGTGGCTTTCACTGGTGAGACTGGTGGTGGCAGGGCAGGTTTGTATGGTCCTGGAAGTGGTGGTGGCTCAGAAGGGTGGTAGAATGGTGGTGGTGGTGTCTGCTGGCTGGGTGGTGGAACCGGAGTGTTGGGGGCAGAAGGGGCACAGGGTCCTGGGTGCAGGTGGGAGCTGTGCTGTGGGGAAGACACCCAGGACCTCAGCATACTCTGCCTGCTCCCTCTGGCCGTGGAGAGGGGCCAGACCTCCCTGTCTGCTGCTCTCCATCTGCTGATGCAGGCGGTGGGGGATGGAGCGCTGGTGTCCTGCTCAGCCTTCCTCCTAGATATAGATTTGGTGCTGAGAGACATGGTTTAGTGGTGACCTGGCAGTGATGGGTTAACGCATGGACACAATGATCTTGAGGGTCTTTTTCAGCCAAAACAATTCTGTGATTCTGGGTTCTAATGAAGGAAGCAAAGGAAGAAATGGGAGGGCAAAATGGGGCCGTTGATAAAGAGACCTTGGATTTAAAATGGGAGTTCAAAGTGGGAGATTTTTTTTTTTCTCTTGCAAAACACGTTTTGTTTTGCAGTAATTCCGGTTCCCCACAGCTGCAAAACATTGAATAAAAATTGGAAAATGTTCAGCAAGGAAAGCAAGGAAAAAGCCATCCTGTGACGTAGGTACAGACTGATACCTGGATCAGATCAGCCCTTGGCCATCTGCTGATGCAGGTCCTCACGGTTCATCTTCTAGGGTGGTCCCCTGAAGGACTTCAATGGGAGAAGCAGCAGCTCACACCCAGCAGCAGTGTGGTTGCCTTGGCAGCGCACTCGAAGCTGCGGCAGCTTGTGTGGGAGAATCCGAGGAGGCTGTGAACCAGAGAGGGGAAAGGTTTGAAAGGAAGACTGAAGTGCAGTTGGTATTTTAGCAGTTACAGACAGAGTGAACTGTTTAAGGTGCATGCAGATAGGAGGGGAGATAAATGGATAATAAAATGTTATGATTGGGTGGGGTAGAATTAATTTAGAAGGAAGATAGGATGGGTAAATACCAGAGGGTGTCTGTACTTGTCTGGTAAGGAAAGCTCAGCACCTGTGCCTACAGATGTACTGGATTTCCACCTTAACCCTCTAATGCACAATGACAGTGAGTTTGTGTTAAAACTCAACACCTCCTGTAGCGTAAACCAAAACCAATGGTGGCACTGCCCGTGAAAACATCAAATGTCTCAGCTGTAGAAGAAAAATGTCTCTCTGTGAGCTGCAGCAGAATCCAAAGGTGATGGTCTCATGTTTTTCAGTAACGCTGGGTAAGTAGGACAGCTTTGGTTGCTGCTCTGCAGAGGGTGCTCCTGCCTCACTCTGCGTTGTCTTGCCCAAGGCCCGTGGATGCTGATGCCTCTCCCTGCACACAGCCCCCACCTCCCCCAGCCCCTCCAGCTCTCCCTGCATGCAGCAAACACCAGCTGCTGCAGTCCCCGTGGGCTCCTGCAGCAATCTGCCCGCTCCCTCCCTCAGCAGTCCTTTGGCTCTTGTTCTACCACTCCTTGGTACCTTTGTACCTCGATTGATGGAGGTGAAAACGGAGAGCAGTGGTGGGGGGAGAGGGGAATAAAACAGAGACTGAAGACCAGAGAAGAACAGTCAGTGCTAGCAATGCTCTGAAAATGGGCAGCAGAAATGACAACCTGTCTGGACTTAGACAATCTCAGACTCATACAGTACAAGGCAGGTCTGTTGACAGAAACATCAGTTGTGCTGGACACAGTCAAGGGGTGCTGCTGCCCTTGGCCATCGTGGTACCTCCAGAGTAGCTCAGATGATGGTGTAGTGCATCCCCTCCTAGAGGGCATGGCCAGGCTGGCCAAGGCAGGTGGGAAGAGCCCTGTGGAAATCCTCCGGTCTTTGCAGAGTTTGAAGCCAGCCTGGTTCAGTGGCAGTGCTCTAGGATGAGTGCGGAAGTGCCCGTCTCCCTCTGGAGCCCCAGTGGCAGGGGCAAGCTGGGAGCAGTGGGCACAGCTGCCTGGGCACAAGCGATCCCAGTGTATCATGGCCAGGGACATCACAGCAGCAAGGGGGAGACACAGTCCATGGTCCTTCCCATGGTGACCTTCGTGCTCCAGAGAACAGGAACAGCTGCTGTGAGGCACCCAGACACTGGCAGGGCTGGGACTGCTGGGCAGGAAGGTCCTCCCTGGATGCTGGATAGGAGGTGAATGGGCTGTTTGCATCTACCTGTTCCAGAACATGTGTGTGAGGAGACACCTCATCTGCACAGCTGGGCCAATGCTGCAAGAGACACATGCTCAGCTCTGAGCTGGGTGGGCAGCCCAGGCAGACCCTGCTTTGATTTCCAGCCTATTGCTGAGCGAGCCCTTGTCGGGGCTCTCCAGGCTGAGCCCAGGCCTGGGGGTTTGTGAGTTACCACCTGGGCTGAAAGTCAGGAAAGGGGAAATGGCTTCAGAAATGTGGTTTGTTGTCACCTTGAGATCTGGGGCCTGGTCTGCCAGAAAAAGGAGACTTTGTACTGCTGTCAGTAACCCCAGGTGCTGAACCTGTGCAGAAGCAGGAGGTGGTTCCCTGGGGAGTTAAAGGAGCCACCACATCTAACTAGTGACCAACCGCACGAGGTCAGCTGCTGCACCTCTGTGGCTGGGTGCAAATCAGGGGTTGGAAGACCCACTGGACACCACACAGGGCTGTGGGCACTGGGAGGAAGAAAAAGGAACTCCCATGTGTCCAGGTGCCCAGACAGAGGAATCTGAGCCTAGAAGCATCCAGGTTTCAGCTGGGATACAGTTAATTTTATTCTGAGTGGCTGTTTCAGGGCTGTGCTTTGGATTTAGGGTGAGAGCAGCGCTGGGAACAGGCTGATGGTTTTGTTGTTGCTCAGTTGTGTTAAGTTTGGGATTTCTCCGTTTCCCTACCTCTGTCAGTGAGCAGGTGCTCAAGAAGCTGGGAGGGACCATGGCCAGCTGAGCTGACCTGAACTAGCCAAAGGGATATTCCCACTCATATGATGTCATGCCAAGTATATAAACTGGGTGGAGGTGGCTGGGGGCAAAATGCTGTCAGGGCTTCAAACCATGAGTGGCCAGAAACAACACTTGTGCACCATTTTTCTTTTCTGGGGTTTTCTTTCTCTCTCTTTATATATATTTTCCTTTTCATTATTATTTTATGTTAATTTTAGTTATTAAACTGTTCTTACCTCAACCCATAATTTTACACTTTTCCAACTCTCCTCCCATCCCACTGGGAGGGGTCAGAAGTGAGCAAGCAGCTGGGGGGGGAACAGATGCTGCTTGGGGTTAAACCACATCTAAAGGTAAACACACCTCTTCTTCTCCAGCCTGAGTCACCAGTGACAACTGCAGACACCATCACTTCCACCCATGATTTCCATGGGGATTCCTTGTCAAACCAGTCCTGTTGCCACTCAGCAAGCAGGGTGCACCCTCAGGGGCGCTCCAAAGTGAGCACAGGCTCTGCTGAGCTACCATGAAACTCAGCCACCCCAACATCTGCTCCAGACCCCTCCCCTCCCAGAAGGGGCTCCTGCTTCCCTACAACCTATCAGCTTCTCCTGCTGAGGGACACATCCAGCCCCCAGGGAAGGGGTGAAGTCTCTGGCACGGTAGAACCTGCCCATCACAGCCAAGACAGGCTCCAGCCCATCACAAGAGAGACTGAGGACTTCACACAGGAGTATGTGGCTGTGACGGTCACAGGGACATCCATGCTCTGCCACCTTGAAGCAGGTCCCATTTGACATACTTTTAATAATGCTCCTTGTCCCATGGAAAATACAAAGCAACCAACAGGAGGTAGGGGTCTGATCATGGATGAAACTGGGATGTTAAACAGTCCAGATGCTGGAGAAAGGCGTTGTGTCCTTAGAGCCTCTTAATTTGCCTTCCCCCACCACTGCACAGAACAGTAAAATCGATTTCCTGCTCTTCACAGGCAGGATGTTCCTGCCCAGGAGGAGAGTGGGGGCAGCAAGTCCAGGGAGGGGATCCTGCCCCTCTGCTGAGGCTTCCCCCACACTGCAGTGGTGGGCCCAGCTCTGGAGTCCTCAGCAGAGACAGGGACC